>ML815151.1:0-40746 GCA_009831015.1 Picea engelmannii
GTTCTGAAAATCCATGAGAATGGGACCCAAAGTCCTTAGCCAGTCTGCACCCAACACAATGTCGCAACCGCCCATGTCAATAGCAAACATATGGGATTTTAGGTGGTAGTCATCGATTTGGAGACGCACATTTTCACAGCGCCCACCACATTTCATAGAACCACCATTGGAAATCATGAGTTGGAAATTGTTGACAGCATGGATGTAGCAATGGGTTTCTTGGGCAATGCAATGATGAATAAAATTATGGGTGCTGCCACTATCAACCAAAATGATGACCTTTCGGTGCTTGATGTAACCAATTAACTTGAGGGTTTGGGGGGAAGAGAAGCCGATGAGATCATTGAGGGAAATGATCGGTTCCACTTCGGGAGGGTTGGAGGGAGGGTTTATGTCAGTGATTTATGGTGACTCAGGCACAAGGGGAGTGTCAACATCCTCTTCCATAATATCCTCAGAGATGGCCATAAAAAGATTTTGTTCCTTACATTTGTGGCCTAGGAAATATTTGTCATCACAATTATAATAGAGGCCTTTGAGTTGGCATTCATCCATTTCAGCCCGGGTCAATTTTTGGATCTTTAATGGGGCGGAGGGAGTAGTGGGGTTTACTAGTTTAGGGTGAGGGATAAAGGAAGGCTTGCGGTTTTGAGAGGAAACAATTTGTTGTGATTCTTTAGATTTTTTAGTAGCCTCCACCCAAGTCGTAGGTCGAGCCATGAGGACATGGGCCTGAATCTCCTCCTTGAGGCCACTGATAAAACACTCTCGAAAGAAAGCATCAATCATGCCCTCTATTCGAAAAGCCAGGCGCTCAAATGCAACTATGAAGTCTTCTACTGTGCCTGATTGCTTCAATTTTGTCAAACGGCCCAAATGGTTGGTGTCAGTGTCAAAGCGTTCATAAAGCTCAGTCACAAATTGGGTCCAAGCAATATACCCTTGACGGGAAGTTTTTCTCCTTTGCCACCATTGCCAGCGTTCTTGATCTAGATGGAGAACACCATACCATAGTTTGGCCAAGTCATCTGTAATGTTGTAGAGAGAAAAACAATTTTCGATTTGGGTGACCCAACTAGTGGGGTCCAAGCCATCAAATTTGGTTACATCCACCCGTGGAAGGCATATGTTCCTTTGAAAGTGATGGGGCTAAAAAGAATGGGAAGAAGTTTCACCTTCAGTCTTTGTATGTGCATCAGGAAAAGAGTCATCGGTAGGGATCTTGAGTTTGGTGCAGAGTGATGCAAAGACAGATTCAAGCTGGGTGGTCAGTTTGTGTTTGACTTCCTCCATTGCAGACTGCACAGATGCATTTATGGTGGTATTGATGGATGTATCACAGGAGGCAATAGTAGCACTGAGTTGTTTCACTTCGTGTTGGGTCTCGAGGAAACTAGATTGCAAGGTGTTGAAGCGAGACTCCAGTTCTTGGCTACGGGTATGGGCCATGAGGATGGGTGAACTGAAAAGGGAGCGGGTGGGGTCAGAAATTTTTGCAGAAAAATGGTATGGATGAATGTGATAAGGGAGAAGAGATGAATCTAATGGAATAGGTCTCAAATAATGGTGATTTTTTATTTATTTTTTTTTATTTTTTTTACAGCTGCAGGGTTATACTTTGGTCTGAAGAATGTTGCAGTGATGAAATCCCCAAATTCTTAACCAGAAATAAATGTGTATTTACTTGGCAACCCAAACACAGATGCGTGGCAATAGATCTCACCGGTTTAATTTGTTTATGTTTATGTTTATGTTCCCCAAGGGTTAGGTATTCAAGGGTTCTACAGACAAGGGTTTTCCCTGTGTTATAGCTCTCCGATATACATGCGAGGTCCAATAGTAGTACTCGGACCAATATCTTAGGGAACTAACTAAGGAGGATAGACCGTACACTTAGCCGTACTACCCGACTACCCAGGTACTAGAGAGTATCTTCCTGAGTGATGTTCTCGGTGACACTATAGCAGTCCAGTGGCCGATAGGTTTATCTAAAGAGGGCTTCAGGAAATCTAGGCTGATCCATACATAGGTTTTTTCTGATGCACTACCACTCGAAGGGGTACCAACAGGGGTTACAAGGGTGGCCAACAGATGTGCGCTTAAGAACCACTTGTATTTCCTGCGTGTATGAATCCCTCAACTGTGGGTTTATGCACATAACGATAGATCTTTGTGGCTTAAAGACACCATAATATGTCTCTACCCTGGAAAAAAAAATACCCACAATTTCTGCCAAGGAAAGTGCTCTGATACCACTTGCAAGATACCAGATATATAAAATATGAAAAATAGAAATAAAATGCTAGAAATGGCAGAATAACAGTAAAATATCTAGCATAATCTCCACAATAACACAGAAATGATATAAGAACAACAATAGAAATAGCACTTTGATTCAGAAAGCAATGTTCACAGGCCTCTTCAAGGGGGCAACCTCCAATCGAGCAGCGCTCTGTTACAATAATCTCCAAGCTAGGGTTTTCATACCCTCAACCCTTATTTATACTAAATATGTCTATTAAGAGAATCATCTAGAGGAAGATCCTTCTAGAAGTGGAATCTTCTATTGTCTTCTTACATCCGCCTTATTCTATTTTATTGAAAGGCCTTATTAATATTGACCTTTATTACATCCGAATACATTGATCTACCTATGTGCGGGTTAGGACCTTAACATGAACTAATGTATATTGATTAGCTAAGTGTTTTTTTAAGTGTTGTAATCACATATTTGTGTCCTAGCTAGGTTGTAGACACCTAAGTCCTACAACCCCCCCTGCCTCTACCTCGGGTGAGACTTCATCTACTTCGCAGGTGTTGCTGAAAGGGTCGGTAGTTAGGGTTTTTTTTGTGCATTGTTGAAGCGTTGAACCCTGGGTCTTCCCCTGTGCCAACAATGGGCTGTAGTAAGGAAAAGAATGGATACCCATGAGTAGACAGTGCATAGGGTTTTGGACCTGTGAGGAAGAATTTGTGAAGATCAGGGATCTAAAACTCAGGTTAGCTACAAGATTAAAGGTATGCCTTCCTGTATGTGTTAGGGTGAATATTCTAAAGAAATCAAGAACATGTATGTCTTAGTGATTCATAAGAATTTGATTTGGAGAACACTCTTGTGAATCCTAGTATGAGGTGTGTGTGTGGTTGCAGTATTGATGAGATATGTAAATCAGTAATAGCAACAATAACATGTTATCAATGACAGAGATAGTGACAAATTGATCTACATTTATATTTTAGGTTTGTTGGATGGGGAAAGGAAAGGGGGTTGAAGCCTCCTTCCAGTTGGAGCTGGATAAATTAGGGAGTTGGATCTTCCTTTAGGTTCAATCCTGTAAATAGGGGGTTGGATCCTCCTTCCAGTTGTAGCTGGAGAAATAGGAAATTGGTTCTTCCAATGAATGTACTATTTGATAAATAAGAAAATTATTCTGTGGTTTTTTCCCGCATTTGGTTTCCACGTAAAATTTTGGTGTATTGTGTTTATGTGATGTTTATGCATTGAAATATGGTGTTTTGAATCCTCATGTTATTTATTGAAGGTTTTATATTGTGATTGAAATTACTAATTGGGCTCATATTCATTCACCTCCCCTCTCAGTATTCGAACAACTGGTATCAGAGAAGGTCCTTCAAGAAGTAGTCTAACCACTGGAAGGGGATCATGGAATATGTTAATACTAGAGCACCAGTGTTTGATGGACAAAACTACACCTTCTAGAATAAAAGGATGAAAACCTTTTTACATGCACAGGGATTTTATGTTTGGCATTCAGTAGTAGATGGGTATACAACACCAACCACTCCCCCAACTGACAAAGATGGAAAGAAACTCAGTGAAAAAAAATCAAAGGATAAAGGTACTATTTTGAGCAGTCTAGTTGATTCAGTATTTTTCAAAGTTATGCATTGTGATAGTGCAAAGGATATTTGGGATAAAATCCAAAAAAATTATGAAGAAGATGCCAAGGTAAATGGAGCTAAGATTCAAATTTTTAGATCTAAGTTTGAAAATTTGAAGATGAAGGAAGATGAATACATTGTAGCCTACCTTATGAGAGTGGATGAAATAGTTAATACCATTAATGGATTGGGAGTATAATTTGATGACTCGGTGGTTGTTCAAAATGTATTGAGGTCTCTTCCTATGATATTTGATCCTAAAATATCATCCCTAGAAGAAAGAGCATATCTCAGTGCATTGAGCATGGACGATATACATGGAATATTTGCATCCTATGAAATGAGAACAGAATAGGAGAACTCGGTCATAAAGGAAGCATATTTCAAGGCATCCAAGAAGAAAAATAATAAGCACAAGCAAAATTCAAAACCTAGTTGCAGTTGTAGTGATGATTCAAACGAAGATGAAGAGATGGATAACTTCGTAAGGAAATTAAATAAAGGAACCAACAAGTATAAAGGTATTATTTCATTGAAATGTTTTAATTGTGATGGTATTGGTAATTTTTCTTCTAAATGTCCAATGATGAAGAAGAATCTTTTAAAATGGAAAAGAAATATCAAAAGGGAAATAAGAGAAGAAACAAAAGGAAATTCTTCAAGAAAAGTTAATACTCAAAGGAGGACAGTTAATCATCAGATGAGGAGGATAATGATAGTGACATTGATTCGGAAAGAGTACTCTTCATGGAAGTAGAATATGATTATGAAGAAGAAGGTGAACTCGATCTCAGAACAGATCTAATCAGTGCATTAGAAGGGCTCAGGAAAGAAAGAAAGAAAAACAAGTCACTCAAGGTAGAGTTAAAAATGAAAGAGGGATATCAGAATTCCAACTCTCAAGAACTAGATCAGATGATCAAGAGTCTAAAAATTCAAATAGAAGAAGACAGAATAATTGAGGAAATACTTATAAGTCAATTGGAATAAAAGGAGAAAATGATTGGAATCTTGGAAGCAGAAATAGTCTCTTTAAGGAAAGATATTCAGAAGAAAGATATGTAGCAGAAGAACACTAGAATATTGGATCAAATAATCAGTAGTCAAATACCATCCTAAAATAGATACGAACTAGGATACAATCAAGTACATAATGAGAAAGGATCGAGCTCCAAGACAACAGAACAGGAAGCAGGAAAAAATAGCTATGCAGAGATTGCCAAAAATTCATTCAAGAAGGAAGAATGAAAGCCCCAAAAAAATAACATTCCAGAAATAAAGAAGACTCAAGAAGATGAATTTATAAGGAGTGCATCATAAAGAATATCATCTACTCCCATGTATGAAATATTATTTTATAGTCATTGTTTTAATTGTGCTAATTTTGGACATAAAGTTGTAAACTGTAGATCCTATGCCATGAACATAAGCAACAATGCAAGGTACTTAAACAAAACTTATCCTAGAATATCTTGTGAAGCATACAGAAGGAACCAAATTAGTTTTGGTTCATTGAGAAATGAAGTATAATGCTACAAATGAAACAATTTTGGTCACAGAGCAAAGAATACTCCACCTAGGGAATCAAAGAAGAACATTAACATTCAAATATTGTAACCACGAGATATATGGAAAAGAAATAAGAATCAATTCTCGATTTCTATACAATCCCAATATAGGAAAAGTGATTGGTATGTTGATAATGGTTGTTCAAATCATATGACAGGTGACAAGAATGGGTTTCTAACTTTGAAGAAAGAAAAAGATGGATCAATTTCATTTGGAAATAATCATTCAGCTAAAATTATAGGTAGAGGCACAGTTAAACTTGGAAGAAAATATTCCATGGAAGAAAATGTTCTAGTGGTCGAAGATATAAAGAACAATATGTTGAGTATAATTCAAATGTGTGATCAAGGATAGTACATACTTCAGTTCAACTCAGAGAAATGAGAAATAAGGAAAGAAGGATCGGGAAGGTTAGTGGCGACAACTATAAGGAATCTAACCAACATATATGTTTTGAATGAAATTGGAAGGGAAAGTTGTTGTTTAAGAAAGGAAAATGAAAGTTGGCTCGAGCACAAAAGAATGGATCACATGCACTTTGACAATCTTGTCAAAATCAGCAAAAAGGAAGCAGTAAGAGAAATTCCTAAAATTTCAACACCAACAAATACTCTATGTAATCATTGTCTACATGGAAAATAGACCAGGACCAACTTCAAATCAAAGGAGAAGTCAACAACAAAAGAATTGGAGATTGTACATACTGGTCTATGTGGACCAACGAGGACAAAGGGATTAAATGGTGAATAGTACTTCATGTTACTGATTGATGACTACAAAAGAATGACTGCAGATTGTTTTTTTAAGAAGAAGTCAAAGACATTTTAGCACTTCAATATATACAAAGAGATGGTTGAAATAGAGACAGACTTGAAAATCAAATGCTTGAGATCATAAAATGGTGGAGATTTTACATCGAAATAATTCATGGATTTTTGTGGTGAACTTGGGATTAAAGGTAATTCTCAGCAGCCAGGACACTTCAGCAAAATGGAGTTGTTGAAATAAAGAATAGGAAAGTACAGGAAATGGCCAGAACCATGTTGAAAGATTCCAAGTTGAGTGACATATTTTTGGCACAAGAAATACATACATCATTTCATATCCTGAACATAGGAATTCTCAAAAGTAACAGTGATAATACGCCCTACAATCTATGGAAAGGAAGACTAAAAAATATGAAGCATTTTGGAGTGTTTGGAAGAAAGTGCTACATCAAAAGAGAAGATGGTAGGGCTGGAAAATTTGACTCTCGAGTTGAAAAAGGCATATTTTTGGGGTACTCAAACAAAAGAAAGGCATACAAGTGTTTCAATTTGAGACTCAATAGAATAGTGGAAAGAATCAATGTACAGATTAATGAGACAATTACAAAATCCCAAAGAATAATAAAACAAAGACTTAGCAGAGTAGGAAGGAGAAGAGGATTTGAAAGAAGAAGTAGAAGAAGAAGAAGAATAAGAGTAGCCAGAAGTAGAGAAAGAGGAATATGACCTGCAAAATATTCATATATCTCCCAAAACTCCTAGCCGGAGACTGCAGAAAAACCATCCATCAGAACAGATCATTTGGAATAAAGATGTAGGAGTTGAAACTTGAAGAAAATTATGCTCACTATAACAAATACATATAGAACTTTTTTCCACAATTGAGCCTATCAATTTTGAAGAAGCCATCATCGATGAACATTGGATCAAAGCTATGGAAGAAGAATTGGATCAAATAGAGAAGTGAAACAAGGGAACTTGTTCCAAGGCCTAAGGATAAGAACGTGATTGGAACAAAATGGGTATTCAGAAAAAAGTTGAACGAGGATGGACAGGTAACTAGAAATAAAACAAGGTTAGTATGTAAGGGATATGCTAAGGTTGAAGGAATATATATTGAAGAAAAAAATTCCCCAATTTCCATAATGGAAGCAATCATATTGATCTTGGCTTATGCATGTTCGAAAAAAATCAAAGTATATCAAATGGATGTAAAATCGCCCTTCCTAAATGGATAACTAGAATTAGAAGTCTACATCGAATAACCAGAAGGATTTATATTATTAGAAAAGGAAGATTAGGTTTTCAGATTAATGAAAGAACTATATGGACTTAAACAAGCCCCCATAGCATGGTACTCAAGATTGGACAGGTATCTACAACAGCAAGGGTTCATAAAAGGAAATGCAGACAACAATCTCTACATAAAGGTAAATCAAAATAATTTATTGATAATTGAAGTTTATGTTGATGACATTATTTTTGGAAGTAACGATGATAGGATGAGTCAAAACATTTTGAAAGACATGCAGAATGAATTCGAAATGTCATTACTTGGTGAGTTGTCTTTCTTTTTGGGACTACACATATGTCATCTAGATACAGGTATTTTCATCTCCCGAACCAAGTATATCAAAGAAATGCTAAAGAAGTTTGGAATGGTAGATTACAAGCCCATAAGTACTCCCATACAGACCAGTTGCAAATTGAAAAAAGATGATATATCCAAGGATGTATATCAAAGACTCTACGGATCAATGATTGGTAGTTTACTCTATGTGACCACATCAAGACCTAATGTGATGCAAGCAGTTGGATAGGTTGCAATATTTCAAGCATCAACGAAGGAAATATAGTTATGGCAATAAATAAAATATTCAAATATTTCAGAGGAACAGAAGACTATTGATTATGTTATCCAAAAGGGAATGATATATATTTAGTTGCATACACATATGTGGATTGGGAAGGAAGTGTTGATGAAAGAACAAGTACAAGTGGATCAACCTTCTACTTGGGTGATTTTTTGGTATCTTGGTTGAGCAAGAAACAGTCTTCAGTATCATTTTTCATAGCAGAAGCAGAGTATATTACAGCAGCAACAACATGTTGTACACAGTTTCTCTAGATGAAGCAAAATTTGCAGGACATACAGGTGGAATATGACGAGCCTATTCCGATATTATGTGATAACACCAATACTATAAATATCTCTAAGAATCTGGTGATGCATTCCAAGACAAAACACATTCTGATCAAATTTCACTTTCTATGGGAACATGTTACAGAGAAGAACATCAAGGTAGAGTATGTGTTACACATAAAAAATACTCACTTTGATAGTGTCGCAAGTGTCGGCATTACAAGGGTCGCAAGTGTTGCACTTTTCTCACAAGTGTCGCAAGTGTTAAAGAAAGCATACTATCATGATGCCTATGTCGTGCCTATAACGACATGAGAAGAACACTTGAAACACCTCAAACATTTGATTTGGAAGAGAAGAAATGAGTCGGCAGGCTTATAAACCTTTTTCCATTTGAAAGCACCCCAAAAACTGAGTTTTTGGAGGGGAGCGCTCCCCTATACCTCTTCTAGGAGTGTTGGCGCTCCCCCTTACACTGTCTGGGAGTGATATAAAGCTCCTTTGGCCCTTTTGGAGGAGAGTTATTGATTTTAGGAGTGTTGGTGCCCCCCTTAAGCCTACTTGGGAGCGATACAGCGCTCTGATGGCCCTTTTGAGGGAGCGCTACCTATTTTGGACAGTAGTTAAGTTGTTGATATGAATGGGGGAAGGATCCTTTCATTCTTGGAAGGTAGTTGGATTCGAATCCAAAATGCCTCAATGGCAGGCTCCCTCACATTCGACAGTGGTTTTACATCATTGACCTCTGATCGAATGATTCCACGGATGTTCGACTTCAGCTCATCCACTCACATTTGTTTGAATGTACTAGGGTACCTTGGGAATCATTGACATTAATGGTGATATCCCTCGTGCTTGTTAACGTTTTACATCATTGACCAGTAATCAAGTGGTTTCTACCATGTTCAACATCAGGACATCCATTCACATGGATAGATTCATACTACATCGGGATCGGTAAGAAGACCCTGGGTTGAGTGATCACTTTGATATGTACTTTGCCCAGGTTGTGATGGAGTTTCTTTTGAACAATGACACATATATTGTTACATAGATCCACTTTGTATTGGTCATGGATATGTCTTGTCATCTCGTAGATCCACTGTGTATTCTTCATGGCTATGATTAGTTCATGTCATAAGAGTATAGATCCACAGTGTATTTTCAGTGGCTATACCTTTTTGTTAGTACAATTATGGATCCACGATGTATTTTATGGTGGCCATACCTTGAAAGTATTTATCACCCAAGCATAGGTATGCATGCCTTGGGTTTGAAACATGTCATAATATTTGTTGGATGTTTGTGTGCAGCTTCTGTCAGGTTCTCTGCATCTATACCCTTTCTTGAAAGTCTACAAAGAATTTTAGTTATCAATTCTCATCTTCTAACTTCATACTTTGGGGGAAAATCTATTACACATCAAAAATACTCACTTTTATAGTGTCACAAGTGTCGTCATTACAAGGGTCGCAAGTGTCACACTTTTCTCACAAGTGTCGCAAGTGTTAAAGAAATCATACTGTCATGATGCCTATGTCGTTCCTATAATGACATGAGAAGGACACTTGAAACACCTCAAACATTTGATTTGGAAGAGAAGAAATGAGTCAGCAGGCTTATAAACCTTTTTCCATCTGAAAGCACCCCAAAAACTGAGTTTTTGGAGGGGAGCGCTCCCCTATACCTCTTCCGGGAGTGTTGACGCTCCCCCTTACACTATCTGGGAGTGCTATAAATCTCCTTTGGCCCTTCTGGAGGAGTGCTATTGATTTTAGGAGTGTTGGCACCCCCCTTAAGCCTAGTGGGGAGTGCTATAGTGCTCGGATGGCCCTTTTGAGGGAGCACTACCTATTATGGGCAGTAGTTAAGTTGTTGAGATGAATGGGTGAAGGATCCTTTCATTCTTGGAAGGAAGTTGGATTTGAATCCCTAGTCCAGCCATGATCTTAGGGAAGATCCTCAACTAAAGGAGGAAAATCCTCAACTTCCCCAAGGATATCTCAAGTGGTTAAAGCCTCTCCAAGGCTATATAAGCAAGCTTTCTAATGGTGAAAGGAGGAATGGAAAGGGAGAATTACACCAAACTTATGATCTTATAAGTGGTGCTGGAACAGAGATATTTTGGAAGAAAGAGACCTATGATCTCATAGGGAGCAATCAGTGAAGCTATCATCATTTTGATCGTGGATCTTTTGAGCAAGGGTTAGACAGGGAGGACTTGGCAGAACTGTTGCAATTCATCTATGGTTGTAAGCAATGTTTTTTCCTCATTAATATAATTTGCTTGGCCTGTTTCTTTCTAATTCATGTTCAATCTCACATGAATTTGTCTCTTTAGTAGATAGACCTATTTCAAACTAATCTTGATAGAGTAGGAAGTGGTCGTACTTTGTTTATCTACAGGGCTTATCGAAGAGCGAAAGATTAGAGCTCAATTCGGAGCGTGCAGGGACAAACACCGGTAAAAGGTACTTCTTTTGTCCTTCCTCCTCACACACTAGTCCACCTATATCTAAAAGGAATTCACTGACCATGATAATCACTTCTCGTCTTAGAGTTAAGACTCTAGCTCTTTGAGGAGATCTACCTATCCGAAAGGAGATTTTCCTTCAACAGAAACTGGCGACTCCACTGGGGAGAATCAAATCGAAAATTTTGGTTTTGATTTTTCCTCATAGACCTTGCCTTACACTCTAATTGTTTTCATACCTTGATCACCCCATTTATCTAATTGCACTTGCCGATTGACTCTTTACCCCATCACACTCAGCCTGATTGTCAAAATTTGACTGAAATTTTGGGTTTTTTGGACTTTTTCTGAGCTTTAGGACTCCAGCGCTCCCCTGCCTTGTTAGAAGAGTGCCAGAACTCCCTGGAAGTGTTAGATAGAGATTTATAACACTCTGGTGGCCCTTACACCAGAGCGCCAGCCCCTTTTTGCACAAAATCTCTTCAAAATTGCATTTTTTGGAGGTCCAAACCCTATTTTTTCACTTGTTGAGCTACTTTGGGATTCAATGCTTCTTATTTTGACCTTTGACATGATTCCTAGTGAGAATTAAACACCTTATTGTTCATATTTTATGCCCTTCTCCCTTATTTTTGAGTTTTTGTTGTTGAGAGCTTGAAATCGATCCGCTGCTTTTTTCCTCTCCTACCCGACTGAGCGGGAACTCCAGTGAAGGACATCTGAAGTCTGTAACTCTTCTCATTGGTTCTTTGAGGTCATATGATCCAATATATTTCTCCTTATTTTTGTGTTTTTGGTTTTCTTTCTCTTGTTTGATCACAAAAAAAGGTGTGTTGTTTGTGCGAAATCTGCATTTTCTTGTCTAAATCTCCTTGATCTGAAAGGGTAGATGGCAAGAGAAATTTTTCATTGAATTGATTATCATTCGCATACAAACAAAAAAGGTACATATTAATGATTAGTTTGCATATTAGTTTGCATTTCTGAAATGTTGTAGCATCATATTGGATTTGATTGAGAATAAAATTGATTGAGGGCATTCCTCATCGAGTGTTTGATAGTGAAAACGACTCTTCCTCTTTCCCTTAAAATAGGTATTCATTGAAAAGAAATGTTTTCTTATCATATTTCATGCATATTTTTGGTAATTGAGTCATCATTTCATCAGTTTCTCTTTCATACACCCTCTGAGTAAACAACAACCATTAAAATCAACGCTTAACTAAAATTTATCAGACTTTTTACATCTTTGTTAGCAAACCTACATTAGTTTAAGATGTAGGGATTTGGAATAGGTTGAAAGGATAACTTTCCAAAGCTATCGAACAAACTTAGTATCTTACGGTAGGGAGAGTCAAATCCAATTGTCGTATTGGCTTGCTGGGATCCCCCTCTCACACAGGGGTTACGCATGAGGTCGCATTCAGGTGAGTTACAGAGATTATCCCTCCGTGGCCCAACCATTTGTAGTGGTCCGATCGTATATTGGGGGTCACTGGAAGGTATACCCATGATTATGTGTGGGAGCCTTTCAAGCTGATTTCAGACTTGTTATCCTGCCCATATGTTCTGACTGGACTGTAGACTGTACCCTCCCAGGAGCTGACTACGAGTTGGTGACCTTAGTAGCCACAATATTTAGGGTCTCACACAAGGTGATGGTGGAGGTAAGTCTCACTATACCTAGAACAGATGTTGGTCAAACTCACTCGGGCTCCTTGAAGGGTAAATCCACAATTACTGTGTGGAAGCTTGCACCAAGGCGTAAGTCCGTTAAGTAGGTCACCAACATAACTGATCCACCCACTCTATCCATGCCCCTTCCTATTTTGATCTCACGATGTTGGATTTCATCACCAACTAGTGGTTTCATCGTAGGAAGGTTTGTTTGATTGATTGCTTCTCATATTCATAACATGTGTTGTTTGTTTTACTTAGTGGACCTTAGGTCGAGTCAGTGTTAATGGCATCGAATCTTGGGAGTACCAATGGAGGAACCCCTTCTCTTGGGGAACCTTATACCTTTCCCTCATTTGGAAACTTTGGTCCTCCATATGTTTCCACACTGAGTCCTCCAAGACTCACTATCGGATTACCAGTTTGGTTGTTCCCCACTTCGGTGATCCCGAATCCTCCCAATGTTTCAGCTGCACCTAATACTTTAGATGTCAGTACACCACCCACACATCAACCTCACGTCAAATTTTCACCTTCTTCACCCATTAAGTCTCCTTCCATTTCTCCTTCTTCGCCTAGTGAAAGCTCTAAAGCAAGTAGCCAGGTTGATCAGAAGAAGAAGAAATTGAAAGAGAAGAATAAGAAGAACCCAAAAAGGACAAAGACCCCAACAACATCAAATGTTGGCTCTAAGAAACCAGTTACTGTTAACAGGACTGGGAGTGTTGATGAGGTCAACAAGATTAAAATGAAAAATCCAAAACCCAAATTCCATTGCAGTCTTTGTAAGGGTGACCACTTTCTGAGGGATTTCCCTGGTCTTACCCAGGTCTTAGAAATATGGTCCTCCACATCATCGGCCTCTGTCGATCATGTCGATGATACCCCATCAACTAGTGATGTTCAGGTTGGTAAGAAGAAGCAAACTATCAAGTTCCCTTGCATGTTATGTAAAGGTAATCATTACTCTCACCTTTGTCCTCGCATGGATGAGGCTTCTTCTCTTTTGGGAAAACTTCAACTTCCAAAAGGTTATCGTAAGATTTCCTCTTACCCATCATTGGTTGATGGACTGGTCAATCCGATTACATCCCTGGTCAGTCTGGTTGATCAGGTGGTCAATCTAGTTTCCTCCTCGATTGAACCACAAAACCAAGTAGTTGATCCAATTCCATCATCGATCAGCCCCGCTCTTCATCAAAAGAGTGACACCAAAGTGGTAGATCTATTTTCATCCTTGGTCAATCCCACTCTCCCGTTAGAGAGTGACACCAAAGAGGTCGATCCGTTTCCACCCGTCGACCCCATTCTTCCCTTGGAGAATGAAACTCAAGTGGTTGATTCGGTTCTGTCATCGGTCGATCCCACTCCTCCTTTGATGAGTGCTAAAGTGGTTGATCTAGTCCCTTCCTCGGTCAGTCCCACCCTTCATCCGAAGAGTGACAAATTGGTTGATCCAGTTTCGCCATCGGTCTATCCATTCCTCCATTTAGGAATATCAAAGTGACTGATCCAGTCCCTTCCTCGGTCAGACCCACTCTTCCTCTGAAGAGTGCCAAGGTGGTCTATCCAAGTCCACCATTGGTTGATCCGATCTAATCATTGGTCGATCCTACTCTCCTTCTAGAGAGTAAACCCGATACTACCCATGTTTTTCTCATTAATACAGACTCTACCGTGCAAGGGGGCATTCCTCCTTCTCCTACGAAACCCCCTCCAAGTAATGAAGCCATCCTTTTTGATTGGGGTGTGCTAACTACACCTCATCTTCCCTCTCACATTACTTTCCATATTACAGTATAGGTTCATGGTCGGGACATTCCTCAAACGCTAATAAATGAAGGTGCGTCTGTTAGTATTTTGTCTTTTGTTGCTTGGTATGCTTTGGGTTGTCCGTAGCTTGCACTGGTTACATAGAATATGTTAGCTTTTAACAGAAGAACTAGTCAACCTTTAGGGATCCTTCCTCAGTTTCCTGTAACTTTGGGAGGGAAAATTGTTTTATCGATGTCATGGTAGTCCAAGACCCCTTGGATTTCGCTTTACTCCTTGGGCGGGATTATTTCTATGCTATGAAAGCTCTTGTATCCACCCTTTTTCGTGTGATATCTTTCCCTCACGATGGAAGAATTGTGACTATTGATCAACTTTCATTCATCGGCCCTGACTGGGTTACCTCCCTAAGTGGTTCTTATATGCAGACAGTATCACCCCTGCCGCATGTCAATTATGTGGCATTGTCTCCCATGACCTCAACTTCCGATGATTTGGATCTGGTAGTTGACATGGTGATCTCTTCGGTAGGATTATTGGAGCCTGATCTCCTTCTTCCTATCACGACCCTTGACATGTCTTCCTTCCAGAGTGATTATCTTCCATCCGATGAAGATCTCTTGGAAGCCATGACCGAGTTTTGTCCCTTGACATGGTATCCTTCCAGAGCATTATCCTCTCGGAAGTCATGATCAAGAAGAAACCATGAGCATAGTTTCTCTTCTCTGTGGCAAGCTCATTAAAAAATAAAATAGAGGTCCTGAGCATAGTTATTTTCCTATGTCAAGCTAGTTAAAAAATGAAATAGTCACCTCTCTTGAACCTTCTTTTCATCCACCCTTATCCTTCGGTGAATGAATCGAAGCTTGGAGGGCATGTCTCCAGCCTCTGATGATCTTTCTGGAGTTAAGCCACTAGCTTTCAAGCTAGGGGCATACCGAGCTTAGTCTTTGTTCTTTCTCGTGCTCGTAAATACATGAGAATGCATCTGGGTAGACTTTTATCTCTTTTTCGGACCTGTATGGATACACAAAAAAGGAACCCCCTGGAGTCTCCTTTAAGCTCTTTTCAGACTCTCTAAACATGAAAATATTGTCGAGTGATCTTGCTTCCTTTTCCACTCATTAAATTGTTTGAAAGGGGATATTTCGAGTGATAATTTATCTCTTTTTTGGCCTCGTGAGACTAACATTACGAAAAAGGACAACACTGGAGTCATCTTTAAGTTCTTTTCAGACTCTCTAAAGATGAAAAGATTACCGAGCGACCTCTCTTTTCAGTTCTCTTCACGCTCGTTAAAGTATTTGAAGAAAACGTCTGTTGAGCGATAGTTTATCTCTTTTTTTGGTCTCGTCAGACTACTTTATGAAAAAGGAACTAAGAGAGTTCTCTTTTAAGTGTTTTTCCAGACTCTATAATCATGAAAAACCTTCGAGTTTTCTATCTTTGGACTCGCTAAACAAAACATCGACAGGCCCATATGGGATCAAACCCTTACTTCTTCCACTTCATTAAACAAAGGAAGAGGAACTTACCAAAGGTGAGTTTCATCGAGCATGTGTTATCCTCCTCGAGCTCGTTAAATTAAAAAGAGATACTCGTCTATCTGGATAGGGGAAAAAATTGAAAGAAGCAAGCCAAGCAGTTTTTTGAGAACATTACCAAGTAACTCTTAGAGTCTCCCTTGAACACGGCACTTTGTCTTTGTGCACATATTAATCCGCTAAACCTTTGCACTGAACCAATCCTCTGAATTTTTCTTACTCCTTTGGGTCACCTGACGAAAGTCACAGTATCCATTGCATCATCGTGTTTTGGTCCATGTCATGTTTCTGTTGTTGTGCCTCAGTGTTCAAGGGGAGTATCTACCTCGAGAGTCAGCCATCACACAAATATCTTGTCTCAATACCCGTGTCATTCCATGTTCATTTGATCTACCAATTATATCTCTGTGTTTGTTTCGTGTCATTGATGGGGGATACATCAAGGCCCTCCTTCGACGGGTCTATTCTTGTTGACTTCAACACATTATCCAGGGACTAGACTTAGAAACCAATTATTACTTTGGGAGTTGCATGCCTCAATGGCAGGCCCCCTCACATTCGACAGTGGTTTTACATCATTGACCTCTGATCGAATGATTCCACGGATGTTCGACTTCATCTCATCCACTCACATTCATTGGAATGTACTAGGGTACCTTGGGAATCATTGACATTAATGGTGATCTCCCTCGTGCTTGTTAACGGTTTACATCATTGACCGGTAATCAAGTGGTTTCTACCATGCTCGACATTAGGACATCCATTCACATGGTTATATTCATACTACATCGGGATCAGTAAGAAGACCCTGGGTTGAGTGATCACTTTGATATGTACTTTGCCCAGGTTGCGATGGAGTTTCTTTTGAACAATGACACATATATTGTTACATAGATCCACTTTGTATTGGTCATGGCTATGTCTTGTCATCTCGTAGATCCACTGTGTATTCTTCGTGGCTACGATCAGTTCATGTCATAAGAGTATAGATCCACAATGTATTTTCAGTGGCTATACCTTTTTATCAGTACAATTATGGATCCGCAATGTATTTTATGGCGGCCATACCTTGCAAGTCTTTATCACCCAAACATAGGTATGCCTACCTTGGGTTTGAAACATGTCATAATATTTGTTGGATGTTTGTGTGCAACTTCTGCCAGGTTCTCTCCATCTATACCCTTGCTTGAAAGTCTACAAAGAATTTCAGTTATCAGTTCTCATCTTCTAAACTTTGGGGGGCAATCTGTTACACATCAAAAATACTCACTTTGATAGTGTCGCAAGTTTCGTCATAACAAGGGTCGCAAGTGTCACACTTTTCTCACAAGTGTCGCAAGTGTTAAAGAAATCATATTGTCATGATGCCTATGTCGTTCCTATAACGACATGAGAATGACACTTGAAACACCTCAAACATTTGATTTGGAAGAGAAGAAATGAGTCAGCAGGCTTATAAACCTTTTTCCATCTGAAAGCACCCCAAAAACTGATTTTTTGGAGGGGAGCGCTCCCCTATACCTCTTCTAGGAGTGTTGGCGCTCTCCCTTACACTTTCTGGGAGCGTTATAAAGCTCCTTTGGCCCTTCTGGAGGAGCGTTGTTGATTTCAGGAGTGTTGGAGCCCCCCTTAAGCCTACTGGGGAGCGCTACAGCACTCTGATGGCCCTTTTGAGGGAGCGCTACCTATTCTGGGCAGTAGTTAAGTTGTTGAGATGAATGGGGGAAGGATCCTTTCATTCTTGGAAGGCAGTTGGATTCAAATCCCTAGTCCAGCCATGATCCTAGGGCAGATCCTCAACTGAAGGAGGCAAATCCTCAACTTCCCCAAGGATATATCAAGTGGTTAAATCCTCTCCAAGTCTATATAAGCAAGATTTCTAATAGTGAAAGGAGGACTGGAAAGGGAGAATCACACCAAACTTATGATCTTATAAGTGGTGTTGGAACAGAGATATTTTGGAAGCAAGAGACCTATGATCTCATAGGAAGCAATAGGTGAAGCTATCATCATTTGGATCGTGGATCTTTTGAGCAAGGTTTAGATAAGGAGGACTTGGCAGAACTGCTACAATTCATCTATGGCTGTAAGCAATGTTTTGTCCTCATTAATATAATTTTCTTGGCCTATTTCTTTCTAATTCTTGTTCAATCTCACATGAATTTGTCTCTTTAGTAGATAGACCTATTTTGGACTAATCTTGATAGAGTAGGAAGTGGTCGTACTTTATTTTTCTACAGGGCTTATCGAAGAGCAAAATATTGGAGCTCAATTCGGAGCGTCCAAGGACAAACACCGGTAAAAGGTACTTATTTTCTCCTTCCTCCTCACACACTAGTCCACCTAGATCTAAAAGGAAGTTAGTGACCATGATAAGCACTTTCTGTCTTTGAGTTAAAAGTCTATCTCTTTGAGGAGATCTACCTATCCGCAGGGAGATTTTCCTTCAACAGTATGTTGGGACAAAAGAACACCTTGCAGATATCTTTACCAAACCTCTTCCGAGGGAGAATTTTGAGTATCTTAAACATAAACTTGGAGTAGTTTCATCCCCACAGTGAATGATTTTTGAAAGAATTGAATGTTTTTTGAATGCTTTTTATCATATATTTACACAAGGAATCACCATGAAGAGAAACATCAATAGATATCATAGGTTTAGTGGCAGGGGGAGCATCCCCAAGGAGAACACATCCTTTTTCATTGATGTCAAAGGGGGAGAGAAAAACAAAGGCATGGAAAGGAAGAGAAGAGGCATGAAGACAAGGGAATCCAGCATGATCATGAATGTTAACCAATTCTATGTGTTGTGCCTAAGTGTTGCCATAAATTCCAAAGGGGGACATTGTTGAAATAATAATTTATTAATTGTTGAAAGATTAATTATTGTAGGGATTAATTAATTGTCAAAAATGATTAATTGTCGAAAGTTTATATGTTGGAATATTAGTTGTCATTGATGTAAACCCTTGAACAAGTTGCATGTCGAAGTAAAGTAGTTGTAAATGGAAGATAACAAGTTTAATGTGAGTTTCATGTCATCATGAGTTGTATGGAAGTTGCATGTCATCATGAGTTGCATGTGAGTTGCATGTCATCATTAGATCCCCATTAAAACACAAAGAAGATTCAATTGGTAAATCACTTTTGTGTATCACTTCTGGGAATACATGTTGGAGATCTGAGGAAGTGATTCAAAGGCAGATAAGTCCAGTGAAGTAAGAATTTTGCAGGAGATGGGAGTATGGAGAAGAGGTTTCAGATAGGGTTTCCTTGAGTATATTTGTAGGTTTCAAGAGAAAAATTGTAACATACCCAACCACCCACATGTTATCCATGCTACTTCAAAACTTTTTTCTGAACTAATTTTGAATTCTGATAAATTTTTAATTAATAAAGGGGCATGAAATATTCACATGCAGAAATCAAGATTCGTGCTACAACATAAAAGAAAATAATATAATTCCATACATGGAAATAACTAGCAAGCATGCACATTTATAAACATGAATCTCATAAATAATAATTAATATACAGGTAAATGAAACCATGAAAAAGAGAATTTATCTTTAATGAAATGAATCACCAACTAGATACGGACCAAGGATTTTCCACCCAACCATAGACATTGTTTTTCAAGTCTCAATAGCAATGTCACCCCCAAGCCAAGGCTATGAATCCACAAGGATAGTTCCCGAGTGTCACTCAGCTTCCCAACCCATCCAGCACTCAAGCTCTCACAGGATTCTCAACACACACATCAATCTAAAGTACACCTTCTCTCTTCTATCCATCCTTCACAACTCAAGAAAATGGACCCCCTTCTCTTCCATGCAGTCTCTCGGCCTATCCACCTCCTTCCAGGGATCTAGTACATCTGGTCAAGAATATCCATGCTTAGACTCTCAAGATTTTCAGTTGTGAGAAAAAATTAACACATGCCAAAGAATCTTAGACATGTAGGCATTAATTCATGGTTGGAATACACTAACGGTCATTACATCCAACAAAACCATGGCTCCTATCCAGATCAAAATAAATGAGGAATGAAGAGTGGGTGAAAGAATGAATGGAGAGAGAACATAATGAAAGGTGTGAACAACGAACAATGAACAATGAGTGAGTGAACCCCCAAATAGACCAAATATGGGTTTATATATTTCTTGGAATTAGCGAACCACATGGCCTTCCCCTAAGAAGCTCATGTAACTAATATTCTCCTTTAAAACCCCTCTCTTGTAGAATCATATCCACCTATAACTCTTGTCATTGTTCATCTAGAATCCAGTGATGTATTTATTATTAATAATGATCAAAAATTACATTTCCTAGGGACAATGACCTCTTTTAATTGTTTGAGCACTCTGGCCTTTCATAAATTAAAAAAATACATTATTTAATATGGGTCTCAAAAAAGGGGTATTACAAAACGTACGAACATCCGCGGGATGCAGTGAGGAAAAGCACAGATACTCATGAGAGGACATTGCGTAGGGTCGCGGATCTGTGAGGAAAAATTTGTGAAGATCAGGGATCTAAAACTCAGGTCAGGTACAGGATTGAAGGTATGTCTTCCTATATGTGTTAGGGTGAATATTATGAATAAATAAGGAACAAGTATGTCTTAGTTATTCATAAGCATTTGATTTGGAGAACTCTCCTATGAATCTTGGTGTTATCACTCCAAGAGTCTCTCTAGGTTGTAGATCGAGAGAGATTGGTAACTTAATCAAATGTTTAATGAAATATATGAAATTGGATCAGAAATGGATAACTCACTCACTCACTCATTCACTCAAGACACATTGAACATATCCAGACAATATAAGGCTCTCAAAAGGTATTGATCATATGGTTTTTAAACTCAGATGGATGGAGAACACTCACTATAGCAGCAAGATCATGTATATTAAAAACATAAATGAAAGGTTGATTATAACAAGGAAGAATACTTATAATCCTAGTTTACCAATGCAAAGGCGAGATGACAATTATCAATCATTAAGTAAACAAATAAATGAACATTAAATTCAATCATAAGTATAGGAAGAATGAATGAATAGAGGTCTAAACAATAATAGTGAAAGAAGCTTATGATTCCAGTATATATTATCAAAAGTCTTTACAATAAAAGAGTCTAGGAACATCTCCAAAATCCAACCCCTTAGCTCTTCCCTTTGGTCCTCTTTATATAGACATTACATGCTCATATAGATCCAAAATATATGGATCCCATAACCTCTTCACCTATCTTTAGTTGGTTGAAGAGATCCAACTCAAATCCGAATTTGTGAGGTGGCTAGCAAAAACAAAGTATAAAATTTTTGGAAATATGCTGCTCAAATATTGACCTATATATCCCGAATAAAAATATATCTTGCAACCCTAAGAGAGGTTTTTGAAGAGGCGCCCATTATTATGAAAAACCTCTCTCAATTTCCAAAAATTCATTTCCTTATCGTCGGAATCTATCTCCAAAAAATATGACTAAAACACGAAAACACAGATGTCCAAAATCTAGTCATATTCCTACAATCTAGGATTTGATCCCTAGAATGTTTCCAATGGTGAAATGAAGTGCCACTTGCACCCATGGATGATATTTGATGAGATCTTGGAGGGATAGTCATCATATTCCCCTAAAAATCCTCTTTCCAAGTCGAATTTTGACCTTTTGACCAAAATTTGTGAAAATTGGCATCTACAACAAGTTGTCAGCGCACTTAGTGTAAAACTAATGCTTTGTGCTGCAAACTGAGGCTTAGTTGTTAGTGCACTCAGTGTAAAAATAGTGTTTTGTGCTGCAAACCAATCTTCATGAGGAATAATCATAATATAGATGTCAATTCAAGTTTTGAAATGTAATGATGGGTTATTATGACCCACGAGTGACCTTGAAAACTTAGAATTGACCCTTAGAAGTGAGAATGACTTGACTTAATGAGACATAAAATTATGCTAAACGACCAAGAAAAAAAATATTAAAATTACTTTCATGACTCAATTCTACCAGTACTTTCTGGGAGCTAACATCTGGCTCCAACTGGGATGGAAACTTCCCTGTGAGGTTTCCAAGAACCTAGTAGTTCCAGTCGCCTTGTTCATTGGGCTATGGAGTCAACAGTCAACCTTTCTCTGAACTTTAAAAACTTGCAGTTCCATTCAGCATGGAGTCATATGACATGTTCCACAAATCCTTTGCAAACTTTTAATATCTGTTACTTGTGTCATATTTTGATATACTGAAAACAACTCTGCTTATTCATTGAAAACTAAAAACCAATTATCAACTACTTAGCTTATCCATACTACAAACCAACTGCAAAATGAAGACAAAATATCAACTACTGAGCTTATTCATGTGCAATCATAATCTAATCAACTATACCGTTGGTTGATCAAGTGAAATCATGCTTCCAATGAAGCCATACAAGTAAAATCATGACTGAAAGGATTCTTTTTATGCCACTGATTAGAAGATAATAATAAAATCATAATAGTGACCATAAAAACTCTTTAAGAGATCATACTCACTAACAAATGCAGGTGATATGATAAAATATAAAAAGTTAAGAGAGTCTGAGAGATAAGACTCAAGTAAGGCTGCCACTAGATCTTCAAAACTATGATCACCATCATACATATTCAAAATCTTTGACTGCTCATGTATGTCTTCCCCTTTGTTATATCTTTGTGACTCAGATCCATCACTATGATGTGCTTGCCCATCAAAGTTGACAATTTCTAAGAGAAAAGAAGAGATATGTTCTTGATCTTCTATATCATTGCCTCCATAATGATCAAATGAAGGATGAGTCTTTAAAAATATATCATGACAGAACTGTTGATTACTCTCCCCAACAATGATCTCTTTAAAAGATGTTTCAAAACTAAGGAAATTTTTATTGGAATTTTGAACAATGGACTCATAACTATCATCAACCATAGCATGCATACATTTTTTATCTTCTTCTTTCTGAAAAGTAGAACTATATGATATTCCATTAGTCAACAAGCCTTCATAAACTTTAAAATCTTCTTCATCATCACTATATTTGTCAAATATGGGAACATCAAGATACAATCCTAATGGGTTGACTAATATCATCCCAAATTAGTACATGAGCTCTGCAACAAGGAGTTAACCCTAGCGCGTCATTTCTCCAGCGGCCCGTGTTCGACTGATGCACGCTCTGACGCTAGAGAACTGACTACCCAATACCCTGTGTGGCAGACATTCGGGCCACAAGACCCCTGCACATTCCGTAATGAACTCATGTGAGGGGGGGAAACCCCCCTCGTACTCGACATGGCCGCCAACGACAAATCCATCTCCCGTGCTAAGAGGTCGGCCTTCGAACCACCGAAGCACATGAGGGAATAGCTATTTACCCAGGAGCAAAGCAACAACAAGGAAATGGAACTTGACCCTAGTACATCACACCAACAAGCGTCCAAAAACTGGCTGTCGGGTAAGTGTATCCCCCAACTGGAAAAACCTCCTATGTATCATATTAAATCGACTAGGGTGGGGGAACACACCCAATTTATGACAGAACACGCCCTGATAGGCAAATTCCTGGGCCTCTGGCCGACTGAGAGAGATCTCACTCGATGGATTAAGGAATGGTGGAACCCTAGAGGAGATTATGAGGTCCAGCTCAGCTCCAAGGGATTTTTCACAATCATTCTATATAACATCGAACACAAAGACAGAATATTTGACAACGGGCCATATTTCTACAACTCAGTGGGTCTATTTATTAGATTTTGGACCGATAGATTCAGTCCCGAACAAGAAGACTTCACAAGAGCTCCGGTCTGGATCAGGCTGTACTCCTTGCCACAAGAATTCTGGTTGGAATAAATACTCATGGGCATAGGAAACATGGTGGGGCAGTACGTCAAAACTTCAGAAGCCACAAGATTAAGAAAGTACACTTGATATGCCCGTATCTGCATCTACATGGACATATCGAAAGCTCTGCCAGGATCCATCACACTGGAATACCAGGATGACGATTTGAGCCAAACAATTGACTATGAACATATACCCTTCCACTGTCGGAAGTGTCACGAGCACGGTCACCTTTTTAGAGATTGTCCCTTGAACGCCTCAGCACCCAAACCTTCTGAAGCCAAGCAGAAAGACGGATTCACCAGTGCTACAGGCAGGAAAAAGACTCCCTCAAAAAAGAAGAACCATAAATCGGCTCCAAAGGCCCCATCTAAGAACTCTTTTGATTCCCTGAGCCAGCAATCGACAGAGAAGGAAGCACAGAACCCCCTCCAAGCACTAGCACAAGAGAAAGGCAAAATCCCTGAAGAGCCACACACTTCTCTAGCAAAGGGTACAACCCAGTCTACACATTTAGGTAGGGAGGAAGACACCAATATTCTCATGGATGAAATGGATCTGGTAGAGATCGACTTAGAAAAACTAGAAGAAGCACTTAATCAAAAATACCTACAGCACCTACCAGTAGAACAGCTCAGGAAAGTGCACAAAGTGTTTACTAACACATCTGCGGGCTCCACAGCTAGGTTGGGTATTTCACCAGATCCCAATCACGAGCCCAAAAAACTCACCAAGGAAAACAAAAGGTGTGGCCGCAAACCAGCCCAGCAACTCATCAAGGAAGCAGGGCACCTGATGATCAACTCTGGTCAAATACAGAGGCTCTCGGAGGGATACCTCCACCCCCCTCCACCATCCTCATGATGAAGATAATCTCTTGGAACATTAGAGGTCTTAATGGAAGGTCCAAGCAACGGACCTTTCGAGAATGTATTAAAACAGAGAATCCAGATATCCTATTATTGCAAGAAACCAAATGTGCAGGTAGGGAGGCAGAAGATATTTTTCGAAATAGCTGGAGAAATGGGGATTTCCTCTTCCAGGACTCAGTGGGTGCTTCGGGGGGTTTGGAAATTCTCTGGAACCCGCAATCGATCACACTGCTTCATCCCTTCTCCACCAGAGACACCTTAACATCTCTCTTCAAAGATATTTCCTCCTCAAAGGAAGGAGTGATAACAAATGTTTATGGACCGCAGTCCACTCAAGACAAGGAAAGATTCATACAATCCCTTCATTACATTAAAACCCTAATACAATCACCGAACTGGATAATTGGAGGTGACTTCAATATGATCCTATCACTGGAAGAAAAAGCAGGCGGATCAAATCATTTGGAGCAGGATAGCGGAATGTTTAAAACCCTAATAGAACAACTAAACATGGTCGACATAGAAACTTGGAATGGAATCTTTACTTGGTCCAATAAGAGAACAGGGCACCATCATGTGGCTTGTAGGCTGGACCGCTTTTTAACGACCGAGGCCTTACTTGAAAGTGAACCGGCAGTGGAAGCAAACATTATGCCAAAAACAGGGTCGGACCACTGGCCCATAGTTTTCTGCATGGACCCGGGATTCCCCCCTAGGCCCAAACCATTCTGTTTTGAAAAGTTCTGGCTCTCCCACCCAGATTTTCATCAGCTAGCTCACACCTGGTGGGCCCAAGCTGAAATAGAGCATGGCACTCACATGTATAAGTTCCAGCAGCGCCTCAAAAACTTCAAACTGCACCTAAAGCAATGGAACAAATCCACCTTTGGAGACATTCTCCTCAGAAAAAAGGAAATTGAATGTCAACTTGAAGAACTCTAGCGAACTTTCATAGCAGGATCCCATCCACAGGACTTAGCACTGGAAGAGGATCAATTAAAGACGGACCTAGAGACCTGCAGAGAGCAAGAAGAAATCCTATGGAGGCAAAAATTCAGGATACAATGGATTAAGGAGGGGGAACGCAACACAAAATTCTTTCACAGGGCGATGACACACCACAGATACATTAATCGCATCTCCCATCTGGAGGACGAGCAAGGAGTCCCAATTAGAGAACATGACCAAATAGCGGCGATTCTCAACTCCTTCTATCAAGATCTCCTCACAGAGAGCAATGTAAACAGGAAGGAGGCTATCGAAAAAGTTACCCAGCACATACCACGGCTGATTACTTCAGAGAAAAACATTGCACTGATGAGGCCTGTTACTCAGTCTGAGGTAGATTCAGTTGTTAAGGACATGCCCCCCAGAAAATCTCCAGGTCCTGATGGTTTTACCACGGACTTCTTCCACCATTGTTGGGACATGATCAAGGAAGACGTTTGGCTGGCAGTAGAAGAATCCAGATCATCAGGGCAAGTTCTTTCTGCCTTAAATGCAACCTTCATCACTCTTATCCCCAAGGAGGAACGGGCAACACACCCGAAGCAGTTTCGACCAATCTCCCTATGTAATGTCATATACAAAATACTTACAAAGATTATTTCCAATCGCCTTAAACCGCTCCTGCCTTTTATCATCTCTAATGAGCAGACTGGATATGTGGAAGGGAGACAAATTATGGACAGTGTCATTCTTGCCAATGAGGTTATTCACACCTTAAAGACGATCAAAATGCCATGTATGCTCATTAAACCTCGATCTCTCGAAAGCTTTTGACAGGGTAAGCTGGCAATATTTGAGGTCGGTTCTGGAAGCCTTTGGCTTCTCGGCTCAATGGATCGATTGGATTCTCAAGCTCACCTCCTCTTCCTTTTTCTCAATCCTTGTTAATGGCTCACCCTCCCAACCTTTTCGTCCCACCAGAGGTATCAGGCAAGGCGACCCTCTCTCCCCTTTCCTCTTTGTAATTATGGTGGAAGGCCTAGGCCGCTATCTAAAGGCAGCGGTTCTTGAAGGCACGCTTGTCGGGCTGCCAATCCATAATCTTCATCCGGCGCCCTCGCATAGTCAGTTTGTTGATGACACTCTCCTTATGAGAACTCCCATTGTTAGAGAGGCCACCAAGCTCAACTCAATTCTCTCTTACTTCTCTGATGCATCAGGCATGCTGCTCAATCTGGACAAATCCAAACTCTACTTTTTCAACACGCCATCCTCGGTTCAGATCCATCTATCTAGACTCCTAGGCATCGCTAGAAGCTCCCTCCCTTCCACTTACTTAGGAATCCCCCTAATAGGTGAGTCGGCGAGATCTATCTCTTGGGACAGCCTGCTCTTATCCATAGCTAATAGGTTGAACAGTTGGACCTTCAGACCCTTGAACATTGCGGCTAGGGTGGTTTTGCTCAAATCAGTCCTACAAGCACTTCCAACTTACCTTTTTACTGCTCTAGCTGCACCCATCTCGGTTATCAAAGCCATCAGAAGTCTCCATCATAACTTTCTATGGAAGGGACACCTCAACAATAAGAAATGGGCACTTGTTGGCTGGGATAAATTATGCAAACCAAAAAAATTTGGAGGTCTGGGGCTTCGTGACCCGGGGAAAATGAACCAGGTCATGGGCGCCAAGATGTGGTGGAGGTGGTTGCAACATCCCCATGAACTCTGGGTGCATCTCTGGAAGCAAAAGTATGCACCAAACGTGCAACATGACCAACTAATAAGACTCAATGAACAGAGGCAAGGGTCCAATATTTGGAATACCGCCTGGCGAAATCGATCCCTAATACAGCAGCATGCCTTTTGGGAAATCAGAAATGGTGAAAGTGCAATATTCTGGCAGGACTCTTGGCAAAAACTACCCCCTCTTGCTGAAACGGAAAGCCTCCAACCTCTCAAGCTCAAACTACAGCAGCAAGGCCTCAAAAGGGTCAAGGACTTTTGGCTCCCAAACCAAGCAAGGTTGGACTGGAGATAATGGAAACTCAGCAAAACAGAGCTTCAGATTTTGGAGGATTTTGACCTGCTACAGTGGCAGGAATGCTTGTTACACAAGAAGATTCCACTTAAAGAAGGGGAGGATTTAATCCGCTGGGGGCACTCCACCTCAGGTACTTTCTCGGTCAAAGAAGCTTATCACCTTCTTTTGAACCTCCCAAGTCAAGACCCCGAGCCAATCTGGAGCAGGGTCTGGCAACCTTTTTTCTAGCCCAAGGTTTCCCTTTTCCTCTGGCTCACGGCTCAAAAACGCATCCTCACTTGGGACAACCTCCTTAAGAGGGGCTTCACTGGCCCTTCCAGATGCCCCCTTTGCCATCAAAGTGAGGAAACCATGGAACACCTCCTCAACATGTGTCATTACAGTCAGCAGATATGGGACTGGGGAGCTAAAGCTATGCGACGCTCCCAGCGGAATCGTGGTAGTATACAGGATACCCTGGTCAATTGGGAAACATTCTCCTTCCACAACCCAATACTCCAGCGCATCTGGCAGTTGCTCCCAGGCTTTACACTTTGGGCGATTTGGAAAGAAAGAAACCAGAGGATCTTCAACTCCAAACCGTCCCCCTCTACCAACACCTGGGAAAGAATAAAGCGGTTCATCCGTGAAACCATTCTTAGTAAGGCATGGACTCACGAAGACAATCAGTGCAAGCCTGAGGAGGAGCCTATTCTTGAGGGATGGAACCTCCGTCGGTGCATGCAAACTCAGGGAAAGACCAACAGGAAGAGTGATAGCAGCCCCTCGCTTTGTTCCCCTCCCCCCTCTGGCTTCATCAATCTCAACTTCGACGGAGCCTCAAGAGGGAACCCTGGGCCAGCGGGCTATGGAGTCGTCCTACGGAACCACGTAGGCCAAATTATCCACCTGACTGCGGTTTTTCTGGGCGAAAACACGAACAACGTGGCTGAGCTCACAAGCCTCTTAAGAGGCCTCCAGATCACGGTCCAACACCAGTATCACTGGCTGATCATTGAAGGCGACTCTCAAATAATAATTCAACTCATTTCGAAAATCCTTCACGGTAAGCCTCCTGGGCGGATTTCCCCTAGCTGGAGACTTTCCGGGCTACTGGAGGACTTTGGTGAGTTCATCCATCCCAAATTGACTCTCATACCCTCTCACATAAAGTGTGACGCCAATAAGGTTGTGGACCACCTGGCCAACACAGGAATTGATTCAAAGGCAGATCTCATCTACTGGCAGGCCAACATTTCTGAAGAGACATCCCTCTCTTTGCGTTGCAAAGACCTCACTAGCAGAGACTTCCCAGCCCCGGATGGGGTGACACGACACTCCGAGTCGGTGACACATGGGCACGCACTAAGGGTAGATTTAAGTGCAGGTTTAATTGCGTATGGCCGCCACCCATGCATTAGCATTAACAAAGGGGGATGGCCATCGTAGGGATCATACGAAGGCGAGGCTCCCTCGCGCGATCATTTACTCCTCCCGCGAGTTCAGACTGGACATGGATTTGAAAGGATGGATTTCGATGGAGCCTAGATATGGGTCATATCTTAAGCCAGGACAGAGCGAGTTTGCTGCGTCATTCGCTCGACCGTTCACCATTTCTTCTATGCACTTTGGTGAGGCCTTCCAGGGCTTTTTGTTTTCGGGGAAAACCCGTCTGAGACGGCTCGCTCGGGATTTTCACTTGCTGTTGTTCTCGCTCGGGACTTTTAGTTTTACGCTGCATTTTCTTGGTACCTGCATTCACTACCCGGTTTCAATGGTTAGAGAGCATGCCAGGTCTCGTCGGGGCTCAGCCTGGGACGCTCACAGGGCGCAGCGTCACAGGAAGAAGCAACTATAATGCGCTCTTTCTTTGGTTTCCTCAATTCTTCGCAAAAAAGCTCGAGCAGAGCGGCGAATGCTGCTCGACACCATTGTTGAGCAGAAGGATGGCTGCAGCAGGGAAGGTCTGATTTCTAATTTGAGCGATGTGAGGGATGTCGAGCCCGAGGTTGCGCTTCCCACATGCATAGTGGAGGAGGACCCGTCCATTGGAGACTTGCCAGGCATTGAGGAGCCCCGAGCCATGGAGGGCTTCGTTCATGCTTTGACCAGAGAGGACGACGTCCCAGGCTGTATCATTGAAGAAACTCCCTGGCCGGGCAACCTGCCATCGTTTCATGCTGAGAAGACTGAGGATTATGAGGTTAGTCCAGAGCAGAGGAAGGGAGCGGCTGACATCGACGAGGAAATGGATTCGGGGACTGCTCCCTGCAGTGGCTCGAGTGGAGGAATGCATGGTTTTCTTCTTAGCGACGAACACATGGCCTTGGTCTTCGAGCTACGTAGCCACCTGGCGGACATGGAACTCAGGACGCTCCTCATGAGCCAGCGTTTAGAAATTCTCCTCGACGCGTTCTCCGGAGCTCCAGCTCAGCATAAGTGTCCCCTGTGCATGCAGGAGTTTTCTATTCCAGCGAGGTACACTTGGCAGGCGGGTGAAGGTGACGACGCAACGGGTGATTAGGTTTTACTGTTTCTTGGCTTTTGTTTATTGCTTTTCTGTTCTATGTACTCTTGGACCATTAGCACCTGTCCTGGTTTCCTTCGGGCAGGACAGGGGCTTCTCAACTATATGTATTATTGCTAAAACTGCTATCATCCCCTCAGTTATGTTGGTTTCCGATTACCGGCAGCATTTTTGGTGGTTTTTATCCATGACTATGTATTTTTGTCTAAGTTTTGTGCTTATCTAATATAGAAGGTACTACCCTCTTTTTTATTTAAAAAAAAAAAAAGATACAATCCTAATGGCAGAGATGAATATTCCTGCATATAATTATCAGTAATATGATTTTGAATAATATCACCTTCTTCCTCGTCATCATCAACCTTTCCATCAAAATTTGGAACAAAAGGTACATAAGGAGAAATACAGTCCTTTTGTTGTTCCTCCTTTAAAATGGATGATCTATGAAAATCCAATTCCTCATGGTTGCTGCAATTTCCCTTTGTCTGCAAATCTGAAAACTGTGGGCTACCCTCACTGATTTCAATGGGCATTAGACCAAAAGACAACTGATCATCTCCATTTGTAGCTAAAGGAATCAACTCTTCATATTCATAAAAATCAGACTTAATGATGGTAAGAGAAACTTCAACTTCTTCACTATTCATTTCTAGTTCATTGTCATGTGAAAGCATATCATCTTGAATATCATTAGAGAGTTGATGAATATTGTGTGGGAGAAATTCTTCTCCATCTATAACTTCAATCTCATTATGAAATTCATATTCCTCACAACAATTTTCAAATAAAAACTCATTTGAAAAGTACCTTTTGCAATGCTCATTGAATACTTTGTGAAACTCTTTCAAAGATGAAATACTAGGAGGCAATGAAAAATACCACTTACGTGCATCACCATCCAATGAATGCATGAACATATTCATACAAACATCCTCATGTTGTGTATCTATTAGATCCATGCACTCATGGAACTTGATGAGGTGTTATGTAGGATTGTCTTCTTTCCTCTCTCTAAAGATAGGCAGAAAATATCCCCATTCTGTCAAATGAGGTACTGGATGTGGGAAACCAGGAACTGTAGAAAAATTGAGAGGTGCAAACCTTCGATCCAAAAGGGTAGAAAATCCCTTTGGCATTTTAATATTGTGGAGTCACCACTGAATTCGTCCTTCATAGATTCACCAGATAGAAGATTACAACCAATATAATGCCCAACCTTTATCTATCATCAAAAGGTAGAACTATGTCATTTCCCAGGGAATCTTGCTTCACACTCCTCTCCCCAGCAACGATGCCAATTTTTTATCACTCCAAGAGTCCCTCTAGGTTGTAGATCGAGAGAGATTGGTAAATTAATCAAATGTTTAATGAAATATATGAAATTGAATCAGAAATGGATAACTCACTCACTCACTCATTCACTCAGGACACATTGAACATATCCAGACAATATAAGGCTCTCAAAAGGTATTGATAAGATGGTTTTTTAACTCAGATGGATGGATAACACTCACTATACTAGCAAGATCATGTATATTAAAAACATAAATGAAAGGTTGATTATAACAAGGAATAATACTTATAATCCTAGTTTACCAATGCAAAGACGAGATGAAAATCATCAGTCATTGAGTAAACAAAGAAATGAACATGAAATTCAATCATAAGTATAGGAAGAGATGAATGAATAGAGGTCTGAACAATAATAGTGAAAGAAGCTTATGATTCCAGTATATATTATCAAAAGTCTTTACAATAAAAGAGTCTAGGAAGCTCTCCAAAATCCAACCCCTTAGCTCTTCCATTTGGTCCTCTTTATATAGATATTACATGCTCATATAGATCCAAAATATATGGATCTCATAACCTCTTCACCTATCTTTAGTTGGTTGAACAGATCCAACTCAAATCCGAATTTGTGAGGTGGCTAGCAAAAACAAAGTATAAAATTTATGTAAATATGTTGCTCAAATATTGACCTATATATCCCGAATAAAAATAGATTTTGGAAAAATAAGAGAGGTTTTTGAAGAGGAGATTGTTATTGTGCTCACTTTACAAAAATACATTTCCAGCTCGTCGAAATCAATCTCTAAAAAATATGACTAAAACAGGAAAACACAGATTTTGAAAATCTAGTCATATTCCTACAATCTAGGATTTGATCCCTAGAATGTTTCCATTGGTGAAATGAAGTGCCACCTGCACCCATGGATGATATTTGATGAGATCTTGGAGGGATATTCATCATATTCCCCTAAAAATCCTCTTTCCAAGTTGAATTTTGACCTTTTGACCAAAATTTGTGAACTCTACCATCTACAACAAGTTGTCAGCGCACTCAGTGTAAAAATAGTGCTTTGCACTACAAACTGAGGCTCAGTTGTCAGCGCACTAAGTGTAAAAATAGTTCTTTGCACTGCAAAACAATCTTCATGAGGAATAATCATAATATAGATGTCAAATCAGGTTTTGAAATGTAATGATGGGTTATTATGACCCACGAGTGACCTTGACAACTTAGAATTGACCATTATAAGTGAGAATGACTTGACTTAATGAGACATCAAATTATGCTAAATGACCAAGAAAACAAATATCAAAATTACTTTCATGACTCAATTCTATCAGTACTTTCTAGGAGCTAACACTTGGTATGAGTTGTGTGTGTGTGTGTGTGTGTGTGGTTGTAGTCTTGATGAGATATCTAAATCAGTAACAGCAGCAGAAATAGAGGTATTAGTAACAGCAACAGAAATAGAGGTATTAGTAACAGCACCAGAAATAGAGGTATTAGTAACAGCAACAGAAATAGAGGTATTAGTAATAGCAGCAGAAATAGAGGTATTAGTAACAACAACAGAAATAGGTTATCAATGACAGAGATAGTGACAAATTGGTCTACATTTATATTTCAGGGAAGTTGGACGAGACAAGGAAAAGGGGTTATAGCCTTCTTCCGGTTGGAGTCGGATAAATTAGGGAATTGGAGCTTCCTTCAGGTTGAAGCCTATAAATAGGGGGTTGGAGCCTCCTTCCAGTTGTAGCTGGAGAAATAGGAAGTTGTTTCTCCCAATGAATGTACTCTTTGATAAATAAGAAAATCATTTTGTGGTTTTTTATCGCATTGGGTTTCCACGTAAAATTTTGGTGTATCGTGTTTATGTGATGTCTATGCATTGAATTATGGTGTTTAAAATGCTCATGTTATTTATTGGAGGTTTTATATTTATATTATGATTAAAATTACTAATTGTGCTCATACTGATTCACCCCCCCTCTCAGTATTCCAACAGTTGTTGTTATTTCCAAATTATACAATTGTTGCAACATGCTCTGTTGATTTCCAAGACCAATTTGCAAATTTGGTTGATTCGGGTTAGGTTGACTCATAAATTCTAGTATGTGAAACCAATATTTTTCTTTTTCTAGTATGGTCGCCAAAAAATGTTGATATAAAAGATTGTTTTACGGTCTTAAGGTCAACCTCAAGAGGATATGAATTCCCGTACATTTTTAGAGAGGTGGTATTCCTCTTGTTCTTATAATTCTATGAACTAGGATAAAACAAAGTTTGAGAAGGACCAAACTTAATATTTACATTCACATTCAAAAGAAAAACAATACATTAGCTTTGGACCAAGGATTTTAAAAGAAACTTGTATGTACAATATTCACAATGTAAATAGATAAGATGCACATACAATATAAGGGATTGACATATCCATCATAGCATTCATCAAAACAGTGAACAATATACATGAATAAAGAGAACAGAAAATGGTCGCAAATAGAAGAGAACTTTAAATCATCATTCCATAAAGCACCAAAAATATTATGATGGATAAAACATTTGGAAACTCAAGCTTCATATCAAAGTCTTTGAGAATACACTAATGTAATATCCTAATTGGTTCTCTTGGATTCTCAAAAATAGTAATGAGTCTTTAAATACAAAGTTAAATGTCTTTAAAGAAAATAAAATGCATTTGTCCTTCAAAGAGGACTGGGATGGCGATCCCATGGACCATGAAGTGAAAAGACCTGGAAGATAACGAAAGATAACCAAGAATTAGCCTGACTTCTATAGAATACTGAGAAAATAAAGGTAGTATGACAAATGATTGTAGAAAAAAAAGATGTAGAGAAAACTAAAGGATAAATTTATTGTTCGACTCACTATGATGGAGAAATCTCGTAAAATTTTATTGCTTTGAGGCATCCCTTTTGTAGATGTAGGTGTAGGTTGAGTTGGCATAACTGCTTCAATTGTTTCTTGATTTTCTGGTTCAGTAACTTTGATCAAAGCCTCCTTTAACCATTCCAATATGTATTCTCTTAAGGGAGAAATAGTGGTCTCATGCTTAACTTTGATTTCAAAAAAAAAACATTTTCCAATTATTTCATGTCTATATTTGATTGGTGCAACATTTCATCTACTTCATCATTTATTTTTATATACCTGAATAACCACGTTTACACTTCTTCTTCAGTAAACACAAGTATCTCGATGAATTCACTCTCCCGTGGTAGATTTATTGCATTGAGTTGATTTTTTAATGCTTCCTTTAATAAAATAATTGTATCTATTAGTAAGTTAGGGACATTTAATTCCTTTGTGAGGTCCATAAGTTTAAAAAACAAATCACTCCTTTTTCCCCTTAGGATTTCTAACTCATTCATCATTTCCTTCATACTTTTAATTCTTCTCAACCAACATGCCCTAATCTGTTTCATTTGAATACTCGAAGGGAGATTTTGTTCTCATATATGGAAATCATTTAAACTTGAAACTTTGGCAAAGAACGTGCTTAAAGCTTCTTTGTAAACCCCTTCATCATTTTCTAAATACTTTTGTAATTACTCCTTGAGATTGGTAATTCTTGTTGAAAATCTAGTGGTACTTTGGACCAAGTCCCAAATTTATTGAATTAAACCTATTCTCTTTTGAATTGCATCATCGACATATTTCCTCACTGCTTGTAGCAAGCTGGAAAAACCTTTACATTTATTGCTACTTTCTGGGATGTTTTCCAACACAATTGTTGGTTGTTGTTAGGGACCTAACCTCCCTAACCCCTTATGTAGGTATAATAATATAATTCCATGTAATAAAGGCCAATATTAATAAGGCCTAGCAATAAGGAAGAATAAGTCAAATGTAAGAAGACCTAATAGAATCTTCCACTTCTGGAAGGATCTTCCTCTAGATTGTTCTTTTGGATAGATAGGTTTAGTATAAATAGAAGTAGAGGGTATGAGAAATCTTGTTTTGGATATTATTTTGATAGATCTCTACTCTGCTGGAGGTTTCCCCCTTGAAGAGGCAAGTGAACATTGCTATGAGTAATCAAAGCACTCTTTCTAGTGTTATTCTGGTATTATTATGGTATTATTCTGGTATTGTTTTGGTTATATCATTGTTTATATGCCATTTCTAGCTAAAATATTTTTGTCTTGCATACTATTTTTTATATGGAATACTAAAAGTGGTATCAGAGCACCTTCCTCGGTAGAAAATTGTGGGTTAAATTTTTTCAGGGTAGAGATGTATTTTGACGTCTTAAAGCTACATAGATATGTCATTACGCACATAAACCCACAGTCGGGGAGTCATACATGCAGTAAATACAAGAGGTAATTAAGCGCACATATTTTGGACACCCTTGTAACCCATGTTGGTACCCCTTTGAGTGGCATCACATCAGAAAACACATGTATATGGATTGACCTAAATCCCACCATAGATAAACCGATCTATCACCTAACTACTCTCGGGAAGATACTCTCTAGTACCTGGGTAGTCGGATAGTATAGCTAAGGGCATGGTCTAGCCTCCTTATTTGGTGCCTTGAGATATTGGTATGAGTACTACTATTAGACCCCACATGTATATCATAGAGTTATAGCATAGGGAAAACCATTGTCTATAGAAACCATTAATATCCTACCCCTGGGGATAGAAAAAAATATAAGATCTATTGTCGCGCAATTGTGCCTTCTGCATTCTGGTTGCGAAATTACTACACATTTCTTCTTGTTAAACATTTAGGAATTTTGTCACTGCAGTATTATTTAGGCCGGAGTATAACTCCGCAGGGGTAAAAAAAATGAGTATAGTGGTCCTATCGGCACACTTATTTGGGACCTATCCCAATGGGTTCCTCTCTTCACCCAAATTCCAATGATACCTATCATTTTTAACAAAAAACAATTGTGGACCCGACCCTTCCTCGACACCCTTATTTAGCCCCTATCACATTGGATCCTCCTTCTCACCCTAATCGCAGTAGTACCTATCATTTGACACCCTTCTTCATAGTGGTCCCACCCACCCCTCCAAATCCATTTTGTTTCCCCTATACCATTTTCCTACCCATTTTTCCAAATGGATACCACTAGAGCCCAAGAACTCAATACCTTGATTGTTGAAAACCACCAGAACTAGGAAGACATCAAGACTATCAATGCCAACCTTATCTCAATCAATTTGGATATTGTGATCCTCAAGGAACAATGTCCATACATCAAAGACCTCAAAGAACACTTCATTGGCCATTCCCAGAACCCTTCCTCTTCTCAACAACCATATTATCAAGATGAACATGACTCTTCCAATTACCAAGGTCCTCATACTAACCAATTTTCTCGAGACCTATTCCCTCCCAAGATTGAGGTAAAACACATTGATGGATCGGATCCCACAAGTTGGGTCACCCAAATAGAACATTATTTCTCTTTGCATGGTATTACCTATGATTTATCCAAGCTTCGTTATGGTGTCTTACATCTGGATCTGGAATGATGGAAATGGTGGCAATGGAGGAAAAAGGCACACCAAGGGTATCTTTCTTGGACATAGTTTGTGGCTGAAATTTATGACCGCTTTGATTTTGACACCCACCATTTAGGTTGTTTGAACAAGTTAAAGTAGTATGGGATAGTGGAATAATTTATTTCCGCATTTGAGCACTTGGCTTTTAGAATGGAGGGCATGCCAAATTCTTTCTTCATGTAATTATTTATAGTGGTCTCAAATATGAAATTTTTTCCCATGTTCTCATGGAATTCCCCCAGACTTGGTTGGAAGCTAATCAATGAGCCAAGGAAGCCCAACATATTGTCTCCTCCCAGACCCACAAACCCTCCTTTCATCCTTTCTCTAAACCCGCCCATTTTCCCCCTCCTGTAACTCCCCTCAAGATCCATAAATTAACCAGGGCTGAAATGGTTGAACATCAACTCAAGGGTATTTTTTATAATTGTGATGACAAATATTCTCTTGGGCACAAGTGTAAGGGACAAAATATTTTTATGGTTGTGATTGGGGATCTTTCTAAAGAAGATGTTGTTGTTCCACCTATGGAGGAACTACCACCACAATCTGACTTAACCATGCAATTACAACAGGAGGGACAAAAGTATAATTTCTAAGGCATCACAGTAGGCTCCCTTGATATCATCAGTTCCCATCGCATGGAAAAGCTCCTCAAAAAAGGTCATTCGGGAATTATATCCCAACTCCACTCCATTTATGTTGTTGAGACACCTTATGTGCATCCTGACCTCCAATCTATCCTCTCCCACCACCAAGTTTTTTTTACCACCCCCAAAGAACTTCCCCCTTCCCGTGGAGTCCATGATCATTCCATCCCTCTCATACTAGGAAGTCTTCCTCCCAATGTTTGGCCTTATCGTCATCCCTTTTCCCAAAAGAAAGAAATTGATAAAAAAATTCATGAATTACTAGAAGTCGATGTTATTTGTCCTAGTACCAACCCCTATTCTTCCCTTGTGGTCGTGGTACTCAAGAAAGAAGGTACTTGGCACAAGTGTCCTGATTTTCGTGCCCTCAACAAACTCACAATAAAATACAAATTCCCCATTCCTGTCATCGATGACCGCTTGGATGAATTGAGTGGTGCTTAGTACTTCACCAAATTGGATCTACATTCTGGCTACCACCAAATCCATATGAAAGAAGAAGACATTCCCAAGACTACATTTTTCACTCATGAGGGTCATTATGAATTTTGGTAATTCCATTTGGATTGTGTAATTCTCCTTCCACTTTCCAAAGCCTTATGAATCATGTCTTCGGTCCTTTTCTCTGTCATTTTGTCTTAGTTTTCTTTGATGATATTATCATCTATAGTAAAACTTGCTCATCCCATCTCTCCCATGTGAATTAAGTTCTCCATCTACTCTCTAAGAACCAATGTTTCCTCAAACAATCTAAATGTTCCTTTGGTGCCTCAGAAGTGAAATACCTGGGTCATATTGTCGGAAAGGATGGTGTTCAAGTGGACCCTAAGAAAATTGAATCTATGAAATATTTTCCTAGCCCTAAAACTCTTAATATCTTGCATGGTTTTCTGGGTTTAACAGGCTATTATAGGAAGTTTGTTTGGAATTATGGAAAGATTGCATCTCCTCTCACTTCCCTCCTTAAAAATAATGATTTCACTTCGAATTCAACTATGGATCATGCCTTCCAAGCCTTAAAATATGTTATGTGCTCGACCCTTGTCCTAGCACTCCCAGACTTCACAAAGACATTCGTATTGGAATGCTATGCTTCCAAGAAATAAATTGGAGTCGTCCTCATTCAAGATGGAAGGCCCTCAACCTTCATTAGAAAACAACTTTCAGAGTGACATTTGGGATAATCCATTTATCAAAAGGAAATGTTATCTATTATGCATGATGTGGATCTCTGGCATCCTTATTTATTGGTTCAACGATTCCAAATAAAAATTGATCATCAAAGTCTCAAGTATTTCCTGGAACAACGAATTTCATCCTCGACGCAGCAAAAATGGGTGGCCAAGATATTTAGCTATGATTATGAGAGAATTTACAATAAGGAAAAGGAAAATGTAGTGGTCGATGCTCTTTCCCAGAAATATGAAGAAGACGGGTCCCTTTTCTCCCTCTCCTTCATTGTACTAGATTGGCTCCAAGTTGTTCATCATGAATGGTTGCAAGACCCCAAAATTTCTATCCTGCTCCACCAATTGCAACACAATTCTTCAATTTATCAAGGGTACTCTTGGCATAATTAATAGATTCATTACAAAGGTCGTTTGTATTTATGCAAGCAATCCCAACTTAAATCCACAGTGCTTTCTAAACTTCATGCCTCACCCACAATTGATCATTTAGGATTTTCCAAAACCTATGAACAGGTCAAACGTTCTTTTTTCTGGGAGGGTATGAAACGGGACGTATGCACCTTTGTGGCTGAATGTGAGGTATGTCAATGCAACAAGGGAAAAAATTTCAAAGATTTGGGCACACTCCAATCGCTTCTAATTCCCCCTGCTATTTGGAGAGATATTTCTATGGACTTCATTATAGGCTTACCTAAATTGGTCAATAATTCAATCATCATGGTGGTCGTCCATCATATCTCCAAATATGCTCATTTTTGTGCTCTTCAACACCCATTCACAGCCGCCACAGTGGCTCAAATATTCATGGATAATATCTTCAAGATTCATGGCATGCCTAATTCTATTGTCTCTAACAGAGATCCCACTTTCACTAGCAATTTTTGGCAACAATTGTTCAAGCTACAGGGCACCCAATTGCATCTCAGCACTGCCTATCACCCCCAGACAGATGGCCAGAGTGAAGTTATCAAAACGTTTTTGGAAACATATTTGATGTGTTTTGCATCTAAGTGGAAAAATTGGTGGGCTCAATGGTTACCCTCAGTTGAATGGTGGTACAACACATCTTTCCACACATCTACTTGCATGACTCTTTTTGAAGAAGTCTATGGACAAAAACCCCCATCAGTTCTCTCCTATATGTCAGGGGTTTCGAAGGTTCAGTAGGTTGACACAAATCATATAGTCCATGAGGCTATTCTTCATGCCCTCAAAGACAATTTGATCATGGCTTGGAATCGCATGAAGCAATAAGAAAATCAAGGTCGTTCCAAATGCCATTTTTTTGAAGGGGACTAGGTATTTCTTCGACCACAACCTTATAAGAAGACTTCACTCAAAGCTCAACATTGTCAAAAACTTGCACCCAAATTTTATGGTCCTTATACATTTCTCAAGCGTGTGGGATCGGTGGCCTATCAATTAGCTCTACCAAGTCAATAGAAGCTCCATCCTTTTTTTCATGTTTCCTATTTAAAGAAGGCGATTTGAACTAAGTGCCAAACTCAAACTAGTCTCCATGAGTTGGATGAAGAAGGTTCCATATGGTTGCATCCACAAGAAGTATTGGCCCAGAGAGAGCATCATATTCGTCGGTGCACCATTGAGAAAGTGTTAGTCTAATGGAAATATACACCTTCAGAAGATGCCACCTGGGAGTCGGCCACCATTCTACAAAAATTCCCTCATCTGAATCCTTAAGGATAAGGTTTTTCTTCAAGGGGGAGGGCATGTTATGGACCTAACCTCCCTCACCCCTCACATAGGTAGAATAATATAATTCCATGTAATAAATGCCAACATTAATAAGGCCTATCAATAAGGAATAATAAGTCAAATGTAAGAATACTTAATAGAAGCTTATGCTTCTAGAAGGATCTTCCTCTATATTGTTCTTTTGGATAGATAGATTTATTATAAATATAAGTAGAGGGTATGAGAAATCTTGTCTTGGATATTATTTTAATAGAGCTCTTCTCTGTTGGAGGTTTCCCCCT
>ML815151.1:81236-92994 GCA_009831015.1 Picea engelmannii
CACTTGTGGTGCTAATATAATTTCATCTCTTCTATATGGTTTCCCAACTCTTTGGCATACAACACAGGCTCTGTAATAGTCTTTATCATCCCTATGTAAGGTAGGCCACCAAAGGCCAGCTCTAAGAACCTTCTGTGTAGTTGATTTCTTTGTGTAATGTTTTCCTGTGATGCCTTCATGATATTATATGAGGATAAATGGTATGTCTTCCTCCATAACACACCTCTGTAATATCTCATCAGGTCCCATCTTGTATAGCTTCCTAGCTATAAGTGAAAAGTCCGCAGCACGCACTACTAGTTGTTTCTTCTGGGGAATTGTATACTCGCTAGGTGCCATTCCTGTTGATAGGAATTGGACTATCTCTTTGAATTGGTCAATAATATTTCTAATGGCCAGTAACTATGCATCTGGCAGTGTATCCTCCAAACTGGTCGGCTCTTCACCATGTTCCAACCTTGACAAGTGGTCAGGACCTTTTTTCATTCTTCCTGTCTTAACCATAATTTCGAAATCATACTCCTGAAATAGAAGAATCCATGTGCATATATCCCCCCCAACACTGTCTTGTTGACTAGGTATTTCACTGTGGAGTGATTAGTAAACATTTTAAAGTGTCCTCCCAACAAGTAGTGGTGAAATTTCTGCAGCGCATACACCATGGCTAATCCTTCTCTCTCAGTGGTGGTGTAATTAATCTCAGTTGTGGATAGTTTCCTGCTAGAAAAAGATAATGGATGGTCAATATATCCTTCTCCAGGTTTTGCTAACACTGCTCCTAAGGCAATAGAAGACGCATCAACATGCACATGAAACTCCTTGCTCCAATCTAGGAAAACCAGAATAGGCGCAATAACCATTTTTTGGTTCAGTGTGTTGAAGCTCTGTTGGCATTCTTCTGTCCAACTAAACTGACACTATTTCTTCAAAAGCTTCTCCATGGGTGTTGTAATCTAGGAATATCCTTTAATGAACTTCCTGTAATATCCAGTATGTCCCAGTGCAGTGCGCAACTGTTTGACTGAAGTAGGAGGGGGTAGATCAACTATAATATCAACTTTAGATGGATCTACTAGCAATCCCTGCTTGCATACAATATGACCTAACAACACTCCAAATGGTGAGAAGAAGATGCACTTCTTCAGATTCAAGGAAATTTGACACTGCCTACATTTATCTAACATTAGCCTTAGACATTCAATATGGTTTTTCAATAAACTAAAAAAATTCCAATCATCAAAATATGCTTCTAGAAATTTATGCAAAAACTCCTTGAATGCTTCGACCACCACCCTGGAAAAGATGGTTGGCAAATTCTTCAATAAAAATGGCATCACTGTATACTAGTAGGATCACCATTCTGTTGCAAATGTGGTCTTATGGCGATCTTCCTTGGCAATCTGGATCTTATGGTAACCTAAAAATCCATCTGTAAAAGAATATACCTCTTGGCCTCCCACATTATTTAACACTTCGTCAGTGAATGGTGTAGGGAAGGGGTCATGCAAATAGGAATCGTTCAAATTCTTAAGATCTACACATATCCTTATCTCTCTTGTCTTCTTATCTTGCACCACCATAGGGATAATCCACTCTGACTCTTCAACAAGTTCTATAATCCCTGCTTCCAGCATTTTGTCGAGTTCAATCTTCACTTTCTCCTTATATTTAGGGTTCAATATGTATGGTCTCTGTTTAACTGGTCTTGCATCTGGTTTCAAAGGGATCCTCATCTCTACCATAGGCCATTTAATTCCCTTCATATCAATAAACTTGGTCGGAAACAAGTCCTGGTATTCATGCAATAACTCTGTGATCTTGTCAATAGTAGCAACATCCCAATAATATCCAACATTTGCAAGATTTGGTGTATGTTTTGTTCCAATATTGACCTTCTTAATATTGATTGGTTGTCTGATGAATGGCATCTCAACTCCTATTCCTTCCACATCTCTTAGGCCTTTTGTTTCGATGATGTTCACTTTCCTAGGATCATCGTCTTCATCAGCATTGATGTTGTAACAGCCTTGCAATTTATGGAGAGGCACAGTCCATTCGTCCTTTTCTTGTTCTAAAGGGAGGCTAGAGGCCTCCTCAAATAATTTTTGTCTTACAATCTGTAACGCTTGATCTACTAAAGGATATTGACTTTCAAATAAGAAGGTGGTTACAAATTTTCGAGTCATACCTTCCCAGTCTGCAGTGATGAGGCATAGCTCCGCTTGAAGGTACCAGTTGATAGGGGGTGTTTACAGCGTGTTAATGAATTTTTGCACCCACTTCTCTTGAGGAATGTTTCTCCAGGCTTCCTTTCAACTTCACACATGGTCCTTTGGGCATATTCAACCTATGTACCGAACTTCACAGCCTTCTACTTGTGTTGAGAACCATGTTGTCATCAAAGTACGACATTGTACCCAGTCTGTAATGTTATTTTTATGTGTCCCCTACCATCTTGTTGGTGTCTCTTTCAAGGCATAATCCATTGCCAATAATCTATGTTGCATTGGTACACTTTATTATAACTTTGGCAAGAATTTTTCTAAAGGATTCAGACCATCAAAGGTGGGTAAGTTACTTACTGTTGTGTTGATCCAGCGAACTTCTCTGGTTAATCTAGCACATCTCCTTGTAGATACTTCATACAGATTTTTCTGCCATTTCTCCAGTGATTCTTATGAATCTGATGAACATGCATTTTCACTTTTCCAACTTAGGTTCCCATCATCCGTAGGTTTAATGTAATCCTATTGTCTGGATGTTAGTTTGTATATGTTTTCTAGTTCATATCTGCAGTCTTATTCTCTGATAGGTTTTGTGTATTGTTGATCTTCATCTGTATCTAAAGGTGAAAAGACCCTAAGGCCATCTCTTTCAAACTTCATACGTATTTTCTTTAAATCAACCATAGTGGAATTATTGAAAGACCAATCAATTCCTAACAGCATAGGGTACGGGTAGTTGTCATCAACTATCTCAATTACCTCAAAATCTGCAAACATTCTTACTCTGTCGATGTCTATAGAGACATGTTCCAATATTCCAAATGGGATTACATATTGTTGATTATCCATCCTAATTCTGATAAGGTAATAGATCAACTTTGGTTTTCCCATCAGTGCCCAGGTTTGCTTCGTCATGACATTGACCTCCGAACCTAAGTTGAGGACCACATAGTCTATATCATATTCTCCTATTTGATCATTCAAGTGTAATTCTTTATTTGTCCTTCTCCTTTTAGATATTTGGTGTATTTCCCTATTCAGTAGGGGGTCTATCTTTCCTAGCTCATACTATCTGATTAAATTTGTTAGCTCTTGTAAAGTGCTTTTGTCCTAAATCAACTTAATACAAGTATATAAAAATTCCATGAGCTTGCTTACCTATTTTCCTTCTTTTGGCGAAGAAGACTAATTGAATGCCAAAGGAATTCCATATTATCTTACTTTTGGTTGTGTTTTCGATGAAGATCCTTGGTCTTCTTTGAACTCTTTTCTTGCCTCCTCAAAGATTTGTCTTTTTTTCTTTGCATCAAAATTTTGGGTCTTCTCTGTAGCTTTCCTGACTCCCGAGTCTTCTATAGTATTTCCTTGGGTCAGTCTGTCTTCTCCTGTAACAGCACCTCCTCTAGTGATAACATCGACTCTAGGCTCCTCTCCATGAGGTTCACTGTATATCATTTGCACTTGCGGGTTCTGTTGAGGTCCTCGTCTTTCCTGAAGCTTAGCTAGAAGTACAAGACAATATTCTATAACATGATCAAATGAGATGCAGTAGATGCAAGTAGTGCAAGGGTTCTGACACTCCCTTGCTAAGTGTCCTGGTTGTGCACAGTTGTAACAGATGATTTGTCCTTGACCTCGACCCATACCTCTTCCTTGTCCTCGTCCTCTGAATCCACCACGAGGATTGAAGTTTCCTCTTCTTGGAGAATTATACTGTGTAGTGTTTCCTTCTTGTTGTACTTCACCTTGAATTTTGTATATATCCCTTAACTTTTCATGCATGAGGTCATAATCCCTACAATCCCTATCATCGTGCCCCATGGACTTACAAAATGTGCAATACAAATTTGTGGGTGTCTGAACGTATTTTTGCATGTAATAGCACCCACGAGGGCGATGTCTATTTCTGCGTACTTCGCACCAGGGTAGGGTGACTTGATTCAAAGGGCTCGGAGCTCCAGAGGCCAAGTATTCATGAAATAGCGGACAGTGCTCCTTGTCATGGCCTTTTGATTTGCATCTAACACACCAAATGTATTCTCTTTTATCTTTTCCCTTGTCTTTCTTCATGTCTTCGACCTACAGAGACAAACTAGCTAGCTGACTCAATATTTGACTCATACCTGAGTTGGATTCTCCCATAGGGGCTGACTCTAACTTCATGGCAATCTCCAGTGCCTCATCCTACGAAGCAATCTTCTGTTGCATCAAAGGAACTCTGATTTGTGGTAAGAGAGCAATGATGAACCATTCCTTGTTATGCTCATCTGGGATCTGAAAATTCAATCGTCTTGTTAAGGTCTTGAATCTCTGATCGAATTCCCAAATAGGTTCAGCTACCTTTTTCTTGATCTCTTTCATCTCTATAATACATTGTGACTCTGACTTGGGTTTCTTGAACTCTGCAATAAATGCATTATTGATCTCATTCAGTGGATTAGGTTGTGCAAGTCCCTAGACAAGCTTCATGTACCATCTCAGTGTGTGATCTCTTAGAGTAGTGCTAAACTGATTTCTTTTAACAGCTTCATCGCTGACATTTTTAATAATCCATATGGATTCACATAGGAACTAGTGTTGATCAGGATCTTCCGATCCATCTCCCCTAAAGATAGGGATCCTCATCTCATCTGCCATAGAGCTTCCTAGGTTTCATGTCTGAGTATATGTTGAACTTATAGTAATAGTACTATGAGGACTCTGGTGACTCTGACTATTCTTATTTCTTAGTGCTACTAAACCAAAAGGAGGGTTAATAGTACTTACTTCAATAGTCTGCGTAATTTCTAAAGTTTTTGTCTCGTCCCGGCGAGGTTCTTCAACTTTCCCTTCCTCTGTCATAGCGGGTTCTGAATGCTCTTCATCTGTCAGATCTTCCTCTTCTCCACTATATAAACCCTCTTCCCCATAGTTCTTCTTAAACATATTCACAAGATGAACTTCTCTAAACGCACTCCCACTGCGTGTATGTCCAGCCTTTGTGTCATTGTTGTTGTCTAAATTCTTGAACATTAGCTTTTTCAAATCCGACCAATCTACTGTATCTTAAAGATGTTCTTCTCATGCAATAGAATCTTGATTCTCAACTTTAGAAAGTGTAAAAAAATTCCTCAGTGTCCCTTGAAGAAATATCTCTTGGCTTGGCTATATGAATCTACTATGTCAACAGCAAACTCGGTGATGTACCCTCCAATGGTGTTATCAAAACAATGATCTACTACTCGTGACATGGCGTTATCAACTCTCTTGACCTTCTTGATCAGTGTTGATGTCCAAACCATAGGAGGTCTAGATCTGATCTCAAATTGGGTATCTGCTAACCTAGCTAACCACTCGTATAGCTCCTGATGGATTCCTCCAAAGAAAATATCATGTATATCGGTAAAGATATATCTTCCTAACCAATCCTCTGTACTAAGATTAGTTTTCTTGTTCTGAGCTTCAGCGAAGTCCTTTTCTTGATCCTCTATCCAATTTTCAATCTTTGTCTTTGATGGAAACCACCTTGACATTCCCTCAAGAATATTTATGTCCCAACAACGGAACCATTTGTTGGCACAGGGGAAGACCCAGGGTTCAACTCCAAGAGTGCACCAACAAGCCCTAACTACTTACCCTTTCAGCAACACCTACGAAGCAGATGCAGTCTCACCTGAAGCAGCTATGGGGGGGGTTGCAGGACAGAAATTTCTACAACCAAGGGGAATATCAAGTGGATCTAGCACTTACAACAATAAAGCATTCATATATCACTTATCAGCTTAAATCTACTCCACACAACTATCGATCAAATATAACACTGTAATGTAATAGAAGTATATCAAAGACTAATAAAAGAACACCAATCACACATATGACACAAGATATACATGGTTCAACCTCTCTCTAGGGCTACGTCCATGGAACGGTGCTTATAATATATTAGGATGAAGCATACAGTTTTTTTCTGCACACTCAGCTAGCAGATCTTCTTTCTTCTCCTCTCTGTCTCTCCCCTTCCTATGCACCCAGGTGCAGGACTTGATCTTTGCACCTAGCTGAAGATCTTACAATACCAGAAGGCTCTCACACTTAGCACTTCTCTCTCTCTCACAATAATCGCTCATGCCAATAAAAAACTAGAAAGATAGTGACAACAACCCAACCCAGGTCCTCTTGACCTTTATTTATACATTACAATAGCTCACCGACATCCTTAGGCTGAAGCCTAGGTGTCAAAACCCTAGATACCAAAACCCTAGGTGTATAAAACCCTAGGTCAACTTGACCCATGCTTTCATGGCTTTGCCAACCTTTCTTTCTTTCCTTCTCACGTGGTGCTCCAAAGCATCCAATGATGGATTTTTCCACTTGCTGAGTTGTCCATGATCCTTCTTCCTTGATGATCTGTCATCCTCGATCTTCTTTTCCAACAGATTTCTTTCTCTTACTTTGCTCCATCTTTTCTGCTCTTTTGCTCACTTCGACCCAGTAAAAATCATTGTATGTTCCACGCAGTTCGCATTTTTCCTTTTCTTCCTTGATATTCGCTTACTTTCATAACCAAGGGCCAACACATGTCCCATTTGGAAGATGAACCTAGCATGATTTCCTCTTCTGTGGGATTTTTTGGAACTTTCACTTCTTGCATATCTAGACATAGGAGCTCATCAACCTCAGGGATTTATGTCAGATCTTGCTCCAATTCATCTTCAGAACTGACTGTCTCTAGCACTTGTAATTGTTTCTTTGTTTTTTGTGTAGTTTTCTCATCATCATCATCATCATCAAGAACAATCAAATTGTCCTTCTTCAGAGAAGGATTGAATAAGGATTTATAATTGAGCCTCAATTTATTATTATCTCTAGTCTTAGGCCTACTTTTGTAATCTAAAACTATTTTTCCCTTTTCCATCTTACTCTATTTTTATCAATGGTCATCTTCATAGTTTCATCTCCATAATCTTTTTCAGGTTATGGCTTGACTTCTTGCAGTTGCTATATTCTTTGTTTTTCCATCCTTCTTGTACAAAATCTGTCAAATCTCTTATATTCATGTTTAGTAATAGGGGATTCAGATTCCTTTTTTCTTTCAACCTCTTGTTGTAGTTGGAGCTTCCTTTTGCTAGACCTTGTTCTTGTAGATACAGAGGGGTCTCCTTGTGACTTTGTAGAACTTTTAGAGGCATTCCTTCTCATTTTTTAGATTGTAGATTTATTTTCTGGAGTGTTTCTCTATTTATATCCTTGTTCTTCCAGTATTAATCAATTCAGAAAATTCATTCCAAGACATTTGAACCTCACTTAATGCATGCAAAACTATGGTTTTCATTAAGATTTGATGAAACAAGCTCTTACTAGCAGTTTTAGGATGAGTATAAACCCTTTTGGACATCTTTGTTAAACTCTTCAACAAATAAAAGGGTAAACACAAAGGATTATCACCATTTAAATGCATTAATAATCATATGTGATAACAGTGAATAGTTGAAAACCTTCCCTTACAGGTAATGTGCCTTCGAATTATGGCCAAAGTAGTTTTTCATTCCTCTTTCAACCATTTTTTTCAAATACCTTGGCTCCAATATGGGTCATGGTACTCTAGAACTAGAAAATGATTAACTAGATTAGCATGTGGCATATCCTTCTTCCATTATCTCTCTCCATACACGGACACAATGCATGCAGCTGCAATGAAATGGTCAATAATAGGAATCAACAGGTTTCCCAGTATTGTTTCATAACCATCAAAATTGTGACAAAAAAGCATGGAGATATATTCATGATACCCCTGGAATGTAAAACATAACTCATACCACCCAACGTTCTTGAATTTTTGCAAGATTTCAGGGAAGGATTAGAGCAATTCTACCCCTTCTGGCTCCAATCAACTGATTTGTCCACCCTTTTTAGGAGCCATAACCTATAATTTCTATGGTTTCAAATCAATAATAGATTTGGAGTCTCCTGGATAAACAAGCAATTGGAATAAATTTCTTTATCTACAGAACACATGTTATCCTATAAACTATAAATCAACACAAACTTGAATCATGACAATTTGTGTTTTCATATTGTGGCCTGAAAACCTCAATTTGATGTAAAACTAACAGGTACAAAATCGATCTCTTTGAATCATCACACAAACTCAACTCATGATTTGATCACAATAATTAATGGTGCTCGATCCTCAGCATGATCTCGGATAGTTGTTGACACAATCTTTCGAGATTTAGAAAGTCCATAATAATGATGATTTCAGGTGATACGAGAATAATGGTATTCTTGTAGCGCCTTCCTTTTATTCAAATTTTCAAATTTAAACAAGAAATGGGCTCTTAATCATGATGGAATATACTCTAATAATCTCAATTCAAAATTTATCTCACTAATGCATGAAAAAAATGCTAAAGAAAACAATAAAATAACTTCATAAGGTATAGAAGAAATGAGTCAAAGGGGAAAGTTAGGAAACCAAAGCATGGAAGAAAAGGACAATTTGTGGATAAAAAATCAAGACAAATTCAAGGACTAACAGGGCTCCTTCTGGGGAAAATGTTTCATGATGAAACATTAAGAATCTGCATACCAATGCATTTCATCTTTCCAGCCTGTCATAAATTGTTACTCATAATCTTGCCATGTTCATTACCATTGATAACTTCTTATTCACCTACCAATCGCACTGCATCTTTAAATGTAAATAAAACTGATTACATATGATTACTTCCATTGGGCCATGAATTCTTATTTTCTCTAATCCATTAATCACACCAAATCAAAACAAAAACTATATACAAACTGAAAATTATGGTTTGTTAAAAGTAGTGTTTCAAAAACCACCCATTTACTGGGCCACCAACAATTTCAGTATCATCCAAATTGTGCAAGAGGAAAGTGTTGTTACTCAGTACCTTGGATATTTTGAAAGGACCAAACCATAAACTTTCAAAATTACCATGTTTGGATTTGTCTCCTCTTCTGACATCCCACCCTAGCATAAGATATCTTGCTTTAAATTTTTCTTTTCTGGTCTTTTTGTCAAATGAAACCTTAACTTTACTCTGATAAGCTTCATACTCTTCATTGAACTTTTCCCTCTTTTGTTGAAATTCAATGATTTGGAAAATTATCCTTTGGATATCATTTGGTTCTTCCAACTCTTCTTGCAGAAATTTTAATACTAGAAAACCAAGTTGAGTTGGAAGGATTGCATCTTGTAAGTTTTAAACCTGCGAAGTAAAGCAATGCATATAGATTCCTAAGCAATACAGAAATTAATCAATGGCTCATACACAGAGTACACAGAGATTTTATACCGGAAACCCTCAACTAGGAAAACCTTTCTTATTTTCATTATATTGAATTTCACCATTCGCCATACAATATATACAATGTTTTTAGGTATTCTGTAGATACCAAAACCCTAATCCCTTAATCCGGGATCAATTTACAAATCTGCTAAAAATAGAAAAATCCGCTAAAAATAGCAAAAATCGTCAGACGCAGTTGTCGTATCTGACGCACCCACACACACACACATGTAAAGAATATAACACATACCCAACATTCTCCCACTTGTTGTTTTCTTTGCATCCAGGGGTCCAGGGGATTATATAGTCAACAATCCAGGACAGCAATGCCCATTGTTACTCTACACCAGGAGAACTTTTCTGTGCTCACAAACTTTGTCAATAAATCTGCAGCATTCTTCAAAGTGTCAACCTTTTCCAGCAACACCTTCTTTTCCTCAACCATGTCTCTCACAAAGTGATACTGAACATCAATATGCTTTGTCTTCAAATGATAAGCTGGGTTCTTTGCCAGGAATATTGCACTCTGACTGTCACAGTCTAATCTCACTGCTTGTTGTACCAACCCAATACCTGAACACAATATTTGTAACCATACTTCTTCCTTGCTTGCATGAGTGGCTGCCATGTATTCAACTTATGTAGTTGAGAGTGCCACTACAACCTGTCTTTTTCTCATCCAACTGATTGTTCCTCCAAATAGGTTAAACACATACCCACTTGTAGATCTTCTGCGATCCAAATCTCCAGCCCAGTCTGGATCAACAAAGCCATATATGTCCACCACTCTATCCAATCCCAGTCTTCCTTGGTAGCACAATCCATAACTGGTGGTGCCACGAATATACCTGAAGACCCTCTTTACTATTGTCCAATGTTCCTTCCCTGGTTTTGACATATAACTGCTCAAAACTCCCACTGCATGTGCAATGTTCAGTCTAGTACAAACCATTGCATACATCAAACTGCCAACTGCACTGGCATATGGAGCATGGGACATGTCCTCTTCTTCTTTCTGTGTCTTGGGACACTGATCTGCAGATAAATTTACACCTATAGGAATAGGAACCTTGATCGGTTTACTTCCATGCATATTAAACCTCTGCAATATTGTTTCAACATATTTTCTTTGATTCAACCAGAGTTTCCTGTTTGCATGATCTCTTTTAATCTCCATTCCCATAATGAAGTTAGCAGCACCAAGATCCTTCATGCCAAATTTTGAGGATAGTTGTGATTTCACCTCCTTGATAACATCCATGTTATTTCCTACCAACAACATGTCATCAACATACAACACTACATAAATGAAGTGATTACCAACCTTCTTGGAATATACACAGTGATCAGGCTTGCTTCTTACAAATCCCAATCCAAGGATGTATGTGTCAAACTTGTGGTACCACATCCTAGGTGATTTCTTCAGACCGTATAGTGACTTCTTTAGCTTACAGACTAGCTCTTTCTTTCCCTTCACTACAAAGCCTTCTAGTTGTTTCATGTAGATTTCTTCTTCCAGATCCCCATGTGGGAATGTTGTCTTCACATCCATTTGTTCCACTTCAAAATCAAAAGTAGCAGCAATAGATAAAAGAAATCTAATAGAAGTTAACTTAGCAACAGGAGAAAAAATCTCACCAAAGTCAATTCCCTCTACCTGGGAATAACCTTTTGCTACTAACCAAGCTTTGTATTTCTCCACTTTACCTTGTGCATTAAACTTCTTCTTGAACAACCATTTTCTACCAACCGATTTTATTCCAGCTGGAAAATCAACTATATCCCATGCCTCATTATTATCCAAGGCATTCATTTCTTCAACCATGGCCTTCTTCCAGAGTTTACTATCCTCTGAATTTACTGCTTCCCTGACAGTTCTGGGATCATCATCAGTAATAGATAAAGCAAAATTGGAACGAAAATTAGGTGGATTATACCTTTCTGGTTTCCTTCTATCTCTCACTGATCTCCTCAATAATGGGGTATGAGGTTCTTCTTATTCTTCTTCTTCTTCTTCCTCTGCTTCATCTTCTTCAAATGATTCAGATTTTGCATCATCCAACTCAAGCTCTATTTTCTCAGGTTCGTCTTGCATTGGTGGGAATTCCTGTTTGGACACATCTTTTACCTCTCTGAAAACAACATCTCGACTGTAAACATTTTTCTTGGTTTATGGGTTCCAAAGCTTATAACCTTTCACACCATCTTTATAACCAATAAAGATACACTTTTCAGCTTTAT
>ML815151.1:95890-132430 GCA_009831015.1 Picea engelmannii
TCGGGAGGAGCTTGGAAATTTTTCAAAAAGTAAACAATATATTTATACTAAGGTGAAGAAAGATATTTGTCCATTACCTGTAGGCATGCTCCTTCAGCCTACAATCCTCACTTTATCTGATTGACTAAAAATGTGATGCAAACCAAGAACTTTATAATTTGAGTCAGTAAGTAATTTTTCAAGAGCATGTCCCTTGATTAGTTTAGTAGGTTTTATGACCAAATCGTATTCCAAGAGCTTGGTTATCCATTTCCCACTCTCTCCGTCAATGTTCGGTTGAACAATAATTTCTTTGAGAACATTATTTGGTACATAAGAAATTATTTCATACTACAAAACATACACCCTGAAGGATATCAATGCCTTAACCAATGCATAAGATTTCTTTTCCATAATGTCATATTTTAACTCTGCATCTATAAGAGTCTTACTGAAGAAATAAATAGGTTGTCCATACCCTTCATCATTCCTTTGCAACAGAACAGCAGCAATGGTATCTTCAGATGAAAATCAGAAAATTAGAAACTCCTTAGAGTAATCTGGGCTTATGAGAACTGAAGCTTCAATTAAGGCTTTTTTTATCCTATCAAAGAAAGACTTTTCTTATGGTGTCCATTTAATTTCTACATCATTTTTCAACATATTGGTAATGAGCTTTAGGATTTCATCAAAATTGGGTATGAACCTCCGTAAAAAGTTTATTCTCCCCATGAAGGATTTATTTCCTTTTTGTTCATTGGAATGCCAATCTTCTGAATGGTCTCCACTCTCTCAGGATCTATCTGGATTCCTCCTACAGATACAATATGCCCTAGGAGCTTACCTTCAAGCATGGAAAAGTGAGATTTCTTTGGATTTAATGATATTCCATATCTCCTACACTTTTCAAATGTCTGCTTGAGGTGTTGTAGGTGATCATCATCAGATTTCGAGAAAACAGTATTATCATCTAAATAAATTACCATTAACTTATATTTTTATCCCACAAATGTGATGTCCATGGCCCTCTGAAAAGTAGCCCCTGCATTCATCAAATAAAAGGGAATATTTTCGTACATGAAAGTGCCCCAAGGATTAATGAAAGAAGTCTTCTTCTTGTCTTCTTCAAAAATTGATATCTTATTATATCTAGAGTATCCATCCAGCAAGGATATTATTTGAGTACCCACTACTTTCTGCAGAATATGATCCATCTTGGGCAATGGATAGTTGTCCTTCAGAGAACATCTATTCAAATTCCTAAAATATACACATAGCCTTATCTCACCATTCTTTTTTCTGACAGAAACAATATTGGCCAGCCAATTTGAGTATCTGAGAGGTAATATGATTTTGGAATCAAGCAGTTTATTCACCTCTTTTTCAATTATAGGCAGCATTATTGGATTGAACTACCTCAGTTTCTTCTTAAAAGGTTTAGATACTGCCTTCAAAGGGATCTTATGCTGAATTACTTCTGTATCAAAAAATTTAAGGTCTTCTAACACCAAGAAAACACATCAGAAAATTCTTTCAATAAGTTGACATACTTCCCCTTCTATTTTTCAGACAAGGCTTTAGATAGCTTTACAATATTTGGGTTTAAATCAAAAATTATATTGCAATCAACAACCTCTATTTCTTGACTTTGAACAGAAAAATTCTTAGATACATCATTAGGGTCAAACATCCTTTCAAGGGGAACCAAGTCTTTTGGTAAATTGTTTGTATTCAGTTCTACAATCTTATGACCTGCAATTTTATCCTAGAATGGAATATCATCTTTAATTTTTGCATCATCATCTTCATTTTCCTGATCAATAGAGATTGCACAAAACTCACCAACAGTCTCTAAAAACCTCTTCAACTCTTGATCATCATTGAAAATATGTCAATATTTGATATTATCTAGAATAGAAGGCCTATGCCTTACTTCAATTTGTTATCTTAGATTTGAAAATATAGGAGTTTTGAAATTGCTAGCTCCCAGGGTTAAGGAATCGGCTTGTTGGTTTAGACTTGTCTAGACAAAGGTTATATTAAAAGCTAGAAAGAAGTTTTCAATAAGGTCACATACTTCATTTTTGTTGTAACGTCCCCGGCCACCCATGGTCGAGACATGTTACACCAAAGAACACTTTTTTTCTCTCTCTGCGGAACATATTGTAACATACCCAGCATCCAACTGAACTATGCCACATAATTTTTTGTAACTACATGCAATTAAAACATATGCACACATAACACTTGCGGAAGCTTTACATGTAAAACGTAAACAGAAAAATACATTACGTAAATGCACGAATTCACATTGAAATAACAGTAAACATAGACATGCATCATATACAGAAGTTACCCATAAACTCTCAGACAATAATAAACACACATGAGATAAACCCATAAAATAAACACGTAATTCACAATGTTGCATGTAATTTTATCACACAGTTCACACTTATCTTTGTAAGAATATCACCAACTGTGTGCAGACCTTCCATGAACCTCTCAGCCTTAGACCACACTGTTCATCATTCTCAATAGTGACTCACCCCCGAGCTGGGACTAAACTCCACCCGGGTAAAGGGATTCCTAACTAGGTTATAGGCTCATAGATAACAGGAAAGACTCGGTCACAGGTGCCTACTCAAACTAACAGCCTACAATCTCTCATTCCCCACATGCCTATCCCACCTAAGGAAGTGTGACCCTTCTCTTCTCAACAATCCCTTGGCTTCCCCACTTCCCTTCTAGGGCTTCAGCAACAGGATGGACAGGAAGTCTCAGAGCCATGTAGTTGTAGTTTAGCACCTTTAGGAAATCAATTCCCAACAATTCTCTCACCCAGAGAGAAATTTCTCATGGGCCTGACAACCTGCCTCTTCAATATCCCACAAGCCTGACAACCCTCTTCTTCAGTATCCCATGGGCCTGACAACCCACTTTTTCAGTCCATCTCCCTAGCTAACCAGCTACACAAAACCTCTATGACCATGGATACAAGCTCAGGTATAGTGACAGATAGTATGGAGGATATTCGCATGTGTTTTTTGGATAATCCACAGTTGGTGTCATTTCGTCATCGATGTTTCGAATCCGAATCAGGATTCATCATCAGGACTAATCGTCGAGTTAGAGCTAACTGATCATCGTCAATTAATACTATAAATGCAATACAATTAAAAGTTATTTAATTGAGTCGGTTGTCTTAATTTCGGAATATAATTTAATTTAATAAATGAGACTTAATATTAATTAATGGGACTTAAGTCTGGGGTTTTGAAAATAATAGTTAGTGTGTATAAGTATAAAAACCGTGTGCAGACCTTCCACGAACCTCCCAGCCTTAAGCACAATTGATAGTGTTTTTAATATAAGATTGTAGGGTAAAAATGTCTAGTGAGAAGGTTTGCACACAGTTTTTATACTTATACACACTAACTATTATTCGCAAAACCCCAGACTTAAGTCCCATTAATTAATATTAAGTCTAATTTATTAAATTAAATTATATTCTGAAATTAAGACAGTCGACTCAATTAAATAACTTTTAATTGTCCTGCATTTATAGTATTAATTGATGACGATCAGCTAGCTCTAACTCGACGATTATTCCTGATGATGAATCTTGATTTGGATTCGAAACGTCGACGATGAAATGACACCAACTGTGGATTATCTGAAAAACACATGCGAAACTCCTCACCACAGAAACTTAAAAACAACAGTATGGAGGATAACTGACTGTGTGAATGAAAATGGTCATGGCATCATCGTTGAATGATGGAAGGTGTTATCACAATAGTTCTCATATAGAAGAGGCCTAACTATCAGATTTTTGGATTTTTTCTAAATACCAGTTCCCTCAGTGGTAAAATACACTACATCTTTGCAGTGCCAAGGCATCTAAGTAAAGGGGGTTTGATATCATGAAAGTAAATTAATTACTCTGCACATGTTCAAGATTGAAGGCGTTGTGTTTTTTACAATCCTACCTAAACTGACACACAGACGCAGCACAATGGCGCTACCTATAGGCGTTGCGTAACATTCTGGCAGAAAACGAATTGTGCAGAGTTATTTTACCAGTTTTGAGTCATTAACTTAAAACTTTGATTGTGAACAATTGAGAAGGTATTTTTGAAAACTGGAGGAAAATTTTGTTCATAACATTCCAAATATCAAAAACCTCTCTTATTTTTTCAAAATGTGTTTTGGTTTGAGAGATATTGGATATAGAAGTAGGTGTTGTGTACTCTACATAGTGGCGTTGCATACTAATTTCCTGTAGCGGTCACGGTTTTTAGATTCGCCTTATTGGGAGGTTGCCACATGTCAAGGAGGGTTCGAATGAATTCTCAAGGATCAGTTATATGTCAAGGGACAAATTCACCTAAGATTTATCTCCAACAAAGGCCTCATGCATGAGATGGAAACAATTTATTAATGACTTCCAACAAATTCCTGAAAATCAGCAGTTTGTTGGATTTTTGTCTCTTTGATTGTTGCCACCTATCTCCAAGGCTTAGAATCCAATGGAGGAGATGGGATTCGACCTCCTTACGTTATTTGGATGCTATTTTATATTTAAGGAAGGAGAGATATGTTGGAGAAGGGTTGGATTCATGAGCAAGAGAGATGAGAGAGATGTAGGAGGCACTTTGCATGTGATCATTGTAACCCTGAGGGGATTTTGTTTTTGTAAACATTTATGTTATTGAAGGTTCATGATATATGTGTTATCAGATTGTATCTCTTGTTTTCTTTCCCAATTTTTCTTCTTACTTGAATGAATTGTACACCTTGAGGATCATGGTTGCCTTTGATTAATGGATTCTTAAGCATCTGAGGATCTGATGTATTTTTCCTATTAGACACTGTTTATATTCAAGTACCTTGAATTCATTTATGCAGATAGGATCTCTGCCTTATGGATGTTCTTCTTTGTGTTATATTTTTCTTCCTCTATTCAATAAACATTTATCTGACATGCATATTGATTGCATTTAATGAGCAAGGTGTTTGCTTGACTCCATACCCCAATGGTCCATCATTGATTTACAGCAGTTTACTATCCTTCCCCTTCCTTGTTTTCTTCTTCTTAATCCACAAAACCAATCAAGCATTTTTATTTCTATGTTACCAAGCTTACTCTCATTTGCAGTCTGGGAGTACTCTTGGAGTGATAATAGAAGGAATCATGAAAAATATTATGGTAAGAATGATGGGGAATATGTGAAAATGAAATAAGTCCCAACAATATGTATGCATGTCCCCAACCTGACACTTGTCATGTTGGGAGCTACTTTGGCCCACTTGTCCCCAACTTTAGAACTTAGGATAAAATAATTATCCATACTTTATGATTTAAGAAATATTAATATAATATTCCTTTTTGGCTCAAGCTCCCTAGCTTATCCCCTTTCATTAACTTAGCCCCTCCCTTTCCCTAACTAGTGGATTTTAGTCCCCCCATTTATTTTATCATGGTTGGTCTGCGCACAGTGATGTATTTTATATTAATCATGAGACATATACAAAAATAGGTGCACTGGCATTTAACATCTAGGATCTTCATCCTAATCAAACATAAGCATCCTAGCTTATAATAATTGGCTCACCAACCTATAAAACATAGAATATACACAAAGGCTCGTTGGCCTCACAATCGCGTGCACTCAAGTTGTTGTGTGCGGTATCCAGGACACGATATCCAAGAGTGTGCACACTTCCTCATTTTATTTCACAGTACATGCATGCACTATACCATGAAATGTGCATACAAAATGATGTCATACATCTCACCATATTAAGTACATTTTCATCTAGATTACAATTGGGTTCGGCCTTAGGGATATTACATGTGTACTACTTCAATCTTTGATGTTATTTCTAATACATATTTTTTATTTGATGAATAATCAAATATGAATCTCCAAAAACAACAATTTTATCAATCCCCATTTCCTTTGTATCCCTTAATCTTAGCAATAAGGCCTCATACTCTGCAATATTGTTGGTGGTATAAAATTCTAATTTATATGACAGAGGGATGACTTCCTTGGCAGAAGATACGAATACAACCCCAGCTCTGGATTCTCCTTTGAACTAGAACCATCAAAGAATATCTTCCAAAATACATGTTCAACCTCCTTTTCTTGGTTATTCATAGATATGATTTTGAATGGATCAAGGGAATCATCATTGATATGAAATATGGATGATCTAATTATTGCATAAATGGGGTGATTTCCAAGATTTTCATGATCACTTACAAGATAGGCTAGTATGACTTCCTTGTACAACCTTCGGTGTTCTCCTCCAAAAACAAGTATAGTAGCATATGTAAGGTCCATATGAAATGACCCTCCTACCTTTTTATCCCAAGATCTAGATAGTAGCATGCCAAATTTAGGTGGTATCTTAGCAACCACCACATCCATGACCACAATTTTCATAGGAAAATGAGATAAGGTGACAATCAGGTCTTTAATGACTCCTAAACATTTAACCTTTTTAGAGTCAAAAGAGTATAAGTATTGGTAGGGATTAGTGATATCCAGACCTAACTCGTCCATCACTACCTTAGGCATGACATTGTGTGAAGCTCTTAAATCTATAAGGAAGTTATGCAAAACAAATTCATGAACATTCATAGATATATAAAATGGAGGAGAAATATCAGATCCATTTTAATATGTGGGCCAATGGTAATAGTCGGATTTTCATCTTCAAGATTCATAGTATCAGAAAAATTTACATGAGTAGGAGATTAAAAAGACTGATCAGTCTTCATTAATTCTATCAAAGGTATAGAGATTTTCATCTTATTTATCTCATCCTCAAAATTAAAATAAATAGACTACTTGTTTGCATCTTTTATTTCTGGAACACTAACCTTGACAGGATGTTGTTGTTGTTGATATGATTTGTTATCTTCTTCTTTATTGGGTACTTGTCTTCTTTGTATGAACCGATGTATCTGTATTTGATCCACTTGGTCATCTCAGGTTCATTCTGAAAATTTTCTTCTCCATAATCCCCATCAAACTGATTCAATGTAAGGGAGTTTTCATATTCTTGTTTCATTAGATGAGGTGAAGGAAGATCGGTATCATGTAAATGAATTGTTGAATCATCTTAAGTGTTATCAACCCCTTCAGTTTCTTCTACTGCATTATTTTGAAAGGGAGGTAATACCCTTCGATCATCTTCATTCCTCCTTTCCCTTTGCATCATTATTTTGAAATGGAGGTAATACCCTTCGATCATTCTTGTTCTGTAGAAGTTTTTGAGGGTTTAATTTCATCAGGAATTTGATTGTGCATTTTGTTGAACCATTTGGTAAATTCATATAAAGACTCACCTTGTTTTCTCTTTAGAGCTCCAAATTCACTAATATAATACAAGTAGTTTTTTTTGTCTCCCCACTATTTCAGAAAGACATCATCTAAAGAATCAATGTCTGCAATAGAATTGGCAGGGAGACCTTTGAACCATTTCCTTACCTCCCCATCCAAACTCTGTACAAATAACCTCATCCAAAAATCTATGTGATCAACATTAAATTTGTCTGCAAAGTTGTAAAAAGAGGACAAATGTTATTCAGGTGTTACCTCTCCTTCTCCATTAAACCTAGGAAAGTATTTCATATAGTCTCCAGTTGGGAAAGCATATAATACTTGAGGTAATACCAGGGGTGCATACCTAGCAGCTATGATAGCATCGATTCTATTTACAGCCATGATCCGGATTCATTTTCGGCACGAAATGAGAGAGAAGATATAACAAATAAATGTAAAAATATATCTCGAATATACAATAATATAATAGAAATATATCAAATATGCAACCATAAACACAGAGATACAGTAACACATAATTTCTATTAATGAGTGAAATGTACAAAACTGTAGAAATACAAAGTTAAAGACTCACTAGAATGGTGGCAGTTTATCTCCGAGAAGAGACGTGACAGATACTCACATTCACAAGAATATGGTTACAATAAGGCTCTAAAGGCATTTTTAACATAAATAAAATACAAAACCCTAACAACGGAAGATGAAAAGCCAACAATTTTGTGGACCCCGTTTTGGGTAGTTTGGTGTATCAAATTCTCAGGGGCGTAACTTTGGCATACGATCTCCATTTGGGGCACATGATAGATAATTGGAAAGGTATAGTTGAGGAGATTCATTTTGGGGGCTCAATAAAAGCCTTAAGTTATTAATGAGGTGCTTGATCCTGAAAAAAATTCATTTAGGCCCTCAAAATGGCCCTGAAAGTTTAGGAACCAAAAAACTGCTAAAAATAGTAAGTTTCCATAAAATTGTTTTGAGCTAGTTGGAATAGGTGTGTGGCCATAGATATCCACCTAGATCAATCCTAACTCCTTATTAATAAATTTTCTCCATTGTGTTGAGTTCTCGGGTGAGAGGGAAAAGTGTTTACTGAATCTGCATCTTGATGAGTTTCTTTCCTTGATGGAGACGTTGTGTTTCTTAGCTTGTTGAAGGTTGTCACGAACCTATGGCTGGAAGGGTTCGACATTTTTAACCAGTATGGATACATGAGATGATTATGTGAAGAAGTAATATGTATACTTTGTTGCAATATTTTCGACCTGATTATGTTGGATAGAAGGTTCTTGGACCAAGGCTGCAATGGTTGTAGTGTCCTTCTGTTCAAATTTTGAATAGATTGTTAAGAAGCTTAATTCTGTAGTATAAAATACTACCTTGCAGCACTATTTAGGTGGGATAGTAGTTGGAACTACCTATGTTATCCTATAGAGATGACCCTCTAGAGTAACATTGACACTATGGGGTGGAGACTCATAAATAGCATGGCACTTCCACATATTGTTGGTTGTGGAGCCTGATTGTCTTCCTGATTCAGAGGTATTTATACCCCATGAATACTTTACACCCCAGAAGAATGTACACTCATACATGCGAGGGAGTGCATGGGGGGTTACCCCCCTTGAGGGGTCCGGTGGGAGGAAAAATTGTCTTGTAAATGTATATTGTAATTTCATTATAAATCTGGACTATTCATTATAAGGTCACAGATTTAACGGTATAAGTTATGTTAGGGTTTTTTGCCCTAAAAGGAAACCCTCTTTTATGAGGGAAATGTATTGAGGCTATGAATTATATAGTGAATATTGTATTGTGAGAGAGGAGACTGTGAGAGAAAGAAGAGGAAGTTACAGCAAGTTTGTTGTAGGTTGTATCCCTTCATTTGTTGGATAATAATAAAGAAAGGACCTAGAAATTTCTCTAGTGGATGTATCCCACACTAGGTGAACCATGTATATCTGTGTCTCTATTGTATTATGTATCTTATGTTTTTTATTTCCGCATTTGTTTTATTTTATTTCTCTCTGATCTTGTTTTTCTAACACATATATAGTTGGCCCAAGAGAACATCACAGACATCCAGTGGGGAAACATCACATAATACCTCATCCATGAAGGGTTGGATGTTGTATGACAATTGACACTATTGGATGACACTAAGATATCGTCCCTGGAGAATCCACCCGATGTTGTATGGTTGCGTGTGTGGTGTTGTCTGAATCCCAACTGTTTGACGACCTATGATGAGATGAGGTTCTTATGGATTCCACTATCAACAATAAAATGTAGTGGGGTCCCCTTCACCCACATCTATGAATGAAAAAGGAACTCCCCCTCTTCAGGATCTATTGGTTCTTCTCGTTGAATTGATGTGGTTGTGACAATAGCAGTGGGGTCTGCATCGATGATCTATGTTCTACCAGTATTTTTTGAATCATATTATGAATCAAGGTTTGGCTCCTTGTCTTTGATCTAGGCCACCAATGAATATTTTGAGTGACATTCATCACTATTATTCCAAGGGATTTTGTGTAAATTACACCATTTTCCAGTGTCCTTCTTCGTCTTTCAATTACCCTTCTTTTCATGTGGATTGGACTGGTTTTTTGAAGGTTGGTTGTTAGGGTTGTCTTTAACATACTTTGGTTGTTGCATATTTGTAGACCCAAACTCCTACTTGTTCTGGTGCTTAAATTTCTACTCTATTTTAACAGCATATCGATAAGTAGCACCTACTGATGAGATGTATAGAAAATCCATTTTAGTTTGGATGTATCTATGTAGAGCCCCACGTTATTTCAGAACCAGATGTTTCTCGGAGTATTTGATACCCATATTGGTGGGCAAGGTATGGAAGGTATTGGTGAACTTTGGCACTGCTTGGCCCCTCTCTTTCCACAGTGTGGTTCATCTCATGTACTGGTCGTCATAGTTTCCAACAGGGTAATATTGTTCCTTGACCGCATACACACAAAAATCCCAAGTGGTATCGGCCCCATATATTCTAGACTCCCCTATGGAAATTTTCTCACAATAAGTTTCCCACCAATGTTTGGCATGGGGGAGAGCCTTAAGGAGTGTGAAGATGATCTTTTCCCTGTCGGAGAAATTATCAACAGAGAAATAACCTTCTAGCAGATTTAACCATTTTTCTAGGGCATCTGCATCTATCTATCCTTCAAATATTGGAATATAAAAATTAACTTGTACCTTGAAAGGTGAGGTGCCTCCAAAGTGGTCGCTTGATGAAGACGTGCATGTGTTTATTGACAGGCATTGAAGGATGTGGGAAAAATCCTCCATCATTTCGTCACTTTATCGTGTGAGAGCTTTCTCAAGCAACAAATTAATAGAATTGTATGCTCTATCATTTTTATTTTCTTCTTCTATGGAGGGTTTCTTGGTCATGAAAGGGTGATTTTCCTCAATAGAGAAAATCTTGATACCCAACTTGTAATAATCGGACCTCATCGGGGACATGCACTAAAAAAAGCAATCAAGAGCAACGTGCTCTAATACCACTGATCTGGATTTATTTTCGGCACGAAATGAGAGTGAAGATATAATAAATAAATGTACAAAGATATCTCAGATATCCAATAATATAATAGAAATATATCACATATGCAACCATAAACACAGTGATACAGCAATACACAATTTCTATTAATGAGCAAAATGTATAAGACTGTAGAAATACAGAGTTAAAGACTCGCTAGAATGGTGGCATCTTATCTCTAAGAAAAGATGTGACGGATACTCACACTCGCAAGAAGATGGTTACAATGAGGCTCTAAAGGAATTTTTAACATAAATAAAATCCAAAACCCTAACCCTAGAAGATGAAGAGCCAATAGTTTTTTGGACCTCGTTTTGGGTAGTTTGGTGTATCAACTTCCCGAGGGTGTAACTTTGGAAAATGGTCTTCGTTTGGGGCACACAATAGCTCGTTGGAAAGGTATCATTGAGGATATTAATTTTGGGGGCTCAATAATATCCTTTTGTTATCATTGAGGTTCTCAATCCATAAAAAAAATTCATTTAGGCCCTCTAAATGGCCCCGGAAGTTTAGGAACCGAAAAAAATGCTAAAAATAGTAAGTTACCAGATTTTTTTGAGCCAGTTGGAATAGGTGGGTGGCCACTAATATCCACCTGGATCAGTCCTCCCTAATTAGGAAGAAATGGTCTCCATTGCATTGATTTCCCGGATGAGAGGGAAAAGCGTTTATTGAATCTGCATCTTTATGATTTGCTTGCCTTGCTGGAGAAGTTGTGTTGCTTAGCTTGTTGAAGGTTGTCACGAACCTGTGCCTCGAATGGTTGGAAATTTTTAACCAGTCTAGCTACATGATATGTATATGTGCAGGAGTAATATTTATGTTTTTTTGCAATCTTTTCAACCTTCTTTTCTTGGATAGAAGGTGCTTGGATCGAGGTTGCAGTGGTTGTAGTGTCCTTTTGTTCACCTTTTGAACAGATTGTGAAGAAGATAAATTTTGTAGTATGAGATACTACCTTGCGGCACTGTTTAGGTGGGACAGTAGTCAAAACTACCTCTAGTATCCTGTAGAGATGACCCCTGGGAGTAACAACGACACTACGAAGTTGAGACTCATAAATAGCATGGCGCTTCCACATATATGGTTGGCCCAAGAGAACATCACAGACATACAGTGGGGAAACATCACATAATACCTCATCCTTGAAGGTTTGGATGTCATATGACAACCGACATTGTTGGTTGACACGAAGATCTCATCCTTGGTGAAGCCACCCGATGTTGTATGGCTGCAGGTGTGGTTTTTTCCACAATCCCAAATGTTTGATGACCTCTGTTGAGATAAGGTTCTTCTGGCTTCCACTATCAACAATAAAATTCATCTTCACCCACATCTATGAATGAAAAAGGTACTCCCTCTCTTTAGGATATGTTGGTTCTTATGGTTGAATTTTTGTGGTCGCGACAATACCAGTGGGGTATGCGTCAATGATCTATCTTCTACCGGTATTTTCTAAATCAGATTTTGAATTAGGGTTTGGATCCTTGTATTTGATATCGACTACCAATGATTGTTTTGAGTGACATTCATCAATGTTATACCAGGGAATTTTGTGGAAATCACACCATTTTCCAGTGTCCTCCGTCCTTTTGTTACCCTTCTTTTCATGTGTCTTGGACTAGTTTTCTGAAGGCTAGTTGTTAGGGTCATCTTTACCATACTTTGGTTGTTGCGGATTTGCAGACCCAAAATCTCACTTGTTCCGGAGCTTAAATTTTTTCTCGATTTTAACATCATATTGATAAGCAGCAGTCAATGATAAGATGTCTAGAAAATCCATTTCAGTTTGGATGTATATGTGTAGATCCCCATGGTATTTCAGAACCATATGTCACTCAGATTCTTTGATACCCATCTTGGTGCGCAGGGTATGGAAGGTATTGGTGAACTATGGAATGGCTTGGCCCCTCTCTTGTCGTAGCGTGGTCCATCTCATGTATTGGTTGACATAGTTTCCAACATGGTAGTATTGTTCCTTGATAGCATCCAAAAAAAATTCCCAAGTGGGATCAACCCCATATATTCTAGACTCCTCTGTGGAAATTTTCTCCCAGTAAGTTTCCCACCAATGGTTGACATGCGGCAGATCCTTAAGGAGTGTGAAGGTGATCTCTTCCCTGTCAAAGAAATTATGAACAGAGAAATAACCTTATAGTAGATTTAACCATTTTTCTAAGGAATCTACATCTATCTGTCCTTAAAATATGGGAATATAAAAATTAACATGTACCTTGAAAGGTGACGTTCCTCCAAAGTGGTCACTTTATGAATATTTACATGTTTTTATCGGCAGGCGTTGAAGGATGTGGGAAAAATTCTCCATCATTTCATCCCTCTATCACATGAGAGCTTGCTCAAGCAACATATTAATAGAATTTTATGCTCTGTCGTTTTTATTTTCTTCTGCCATGGAGGGTTTCTTGGGCATGAGAGAGTGATTTTTCTGAAGAGAGACAAGCTCAAGACCCAACTTGTAATACTCAGACCTCGTTAGGGACACACACTAAAAAAATGATCAAGAGCAACCTACTCTGATACCATTGATCTGGATTTAGTTTCGATAGGAATTGACAGTGAAGATATAATAAATAAATGTATAGAGATATCTCAAATATCCAATAATATAATATAAATATATCATATATGCAACCATAAACAAAGATTTGCAGTAATACACAATTTATTTTAATGAGCGCAACGTACAAAATTGTAGAAATACACAGTTAAAGACTCGCTAGAATGGTGGCAGCTTATCTCTGAGAAGAGATATGATGGCTATTCACATTCACAAGAATATGATTACAATGAGGATATAAAGGTATTTTTAACATATAGAAAATCCAAAACCCTAACCCCGAAAGATGAAAAGCCAACAGTTTTTTGGACCCCATTTTGGGTAGTTAGGTGTATCAACTTCCTGAGGGCGTAACTTTGGCATACAATCTATGTTTGGGGTGAATGATAGCTTGTTGGAAAGGTATCATCGAGGAGATTCATTTTGGGGGCTCAATCAGAGCCTTTTTTTTATTGAGTGGATTGATCCCGGAAAACCTTCATTTAGGCCCTCAAAATGGCCCCAGAAGTTTAGGAACCGAAAAACTGTTAAAAATAGTAAGTTTCCATAACATTGTTTTGAGTTAGTTGGAATAGTTTGGTGGCCACCGATATCCACCTGGATCAAGCCATGGTGTGAACAACTGCAGTAGGATATTTAGGAGGATAATATGGCTATGAAATATGAAGTGAAGGTGGAGTATGAACTTTAGGGGGTGATAAAGGCTGAGAATGGATCTTTTGAGATTCTAAGAGTCCTTCTATAGCCAAAATATTATTGAAAACTTAAACTTCAGGTTTCACTCTCTGAGAATTGCAAATATGAGATAAGTATGAGGATAATATCTGGTCAATTTCTTCTTTAGTATGTGCAGGAAACTCACTTAGGGTTTCAGATGTGAAGATTGTATCTTCTTCTTCTGTTTTCATCAGTTTATAAAATGTTTTCCATTGTTCCACTGTCAAATCATTAATAGAAATTATTGTAGGAAGAACTAATTCTAAAGGATGTACAACAAGTTTTTCCTCAATTACAGGCACTAATTCTTCTTGAGGAACATCAATGGGTACTTGGGACTCAAGAATAGTTTCTCCATAAAAAAAAAAAAATTACCCTTTGAAGATGAATACTGACCTGGAGTTTCTCTAGACTTTCTCAATAGTTTTTCAGGATCTAATACTGTTGGAATTGGCTTAGGATCAAGATTGGCTCTGGTCAGTTTCCTTTTTTAACATGAAGCTGATACTGAGGTTTTGGTGGGCTCGGGATTTGATCCCTTCACTTCTATTTTAGGAGCCAAATCTTAAGTAACGGAGTCGCTAGGTGAAAAATATGCAATCTACTTTTCTATCCAACCGTTGTTCACCATCAAGAGCTAGTCTTTCTCAGTGTTTTTCTTCCCAGGGAAAATAAATTTATTCCTTTGTCCCCAGAAATGACCCCAAAATATGCTAGTCCCTAAAATTGCACTTGACTACTAAAGGGAAATCTAGGGCATCATTAAGTTATTGCAATGGTTTTTTATGAATAAACATTTTTTGGGGGTTTTGAAATTGGTTTGAATGTTAAGTAATGGGTAAAATAAAAATATCAATCTTAGATAACAAGAAAAAATTCCTATCACACTTTCTTAGTAAATGGTATTCAACCTGATGAATTAGATAGTAGATTATAACATGAAAGACAGAGATATGTAAGTTCCCAATCTATTCACTCACATAGGAAATCCTTGATCCTAAATATCATTCAAGAACAAGAAACATGTACTTAAACACAAATCAGGTTATGAATAAGCAATCAACAAAATATTCACTGGCTTAAATCATAAACAAGATATATCAAATTCTTTGCATAAGATAAATATGCATTCAAGTAAGAAAATAAAGAATAAAGACAAGAGGAGGAGCTCAACCATTAGATAGCCTTTTCCATTTAGTGCAAAATGAAATAAGTTTTATTATTTACAATCAGAAACAGAGTTTTCCAAAAATACCACTACCACCAACCCCCAATTATGTCAACAATTTGCCTTTTTAAACACAGTAATTGGTTCTAATATATCTTACTTCCTAGCTATAGTTTTGATATGATCATATTTTCTAGCTAGCGTCTAGGAGACAAATCCTCTTACATATAGTCCATTTGATTCTCCAAAACCTAGTCATTAGATAGATGACTTGACATTTGACTAGTTCTGATCTCAGAAGATATTTAGATCCTATAAAATAGGATTGTTGAAACTGATTGTTGAGTTGATTCTTCAAAACTGCAGATAAAGTGAACAAACTATTGCGGTAACAAATCCTTGATTGACTCAAATTATTTCAGCAACTGGTGGAAATAATACTACAAAATTCTATTGACAAGGTCCTCATATGTTTCATAAGTTGATTCATTGTATCCTTCAACTTCCAAAAATCTCCAACTTGTGTGTAACCCTTCAAAATCAGCTTCAGAATTTCCACTTTATTTAGATGTAGGTTCTCCTCATGTTAAAAAAATTCAAAATTGTATGTTGCCCTAGTTATGGAGCCTTCATTGTGGAGTAGAAGATGAACCTTTGATATTTTCTTGCTTCATATTGGTCTTGAGAACTACATTATGCCAATAGAGATTAATGTTCATCGTCCTCACCTTTTTAAGCAGTTTATGTTTATTCTTGCTATGTGTCTTAAGCTTCTGCAATTTTTCTTGTTTCTTAACATTCCAATGTTCAAGTGCCAACTTTTCTTGTTTCAATTCTTTGATGTATGATTGCAATTTTTTATTTTATTGTCTTTATTTATTTCTTGTCTCTATGGCATATCCTTCATGGATTTCCTCTATTGCAGATTGATTTAGGTCGATTGACAACTTGGGCTTTCTTTCTCTAAATTCATACATGTCCCATTTGGAAGATGAACCCAACATGATTTCCTCTTTTGTGTGATTTTTTGGAACTTGAACTTATTCCATATCTGGACATAGGAACTCATTAATGTCTGGGGTATATGTCGTATCTTTCCCCAAATCATCTTCAAAACGGACTATCTCTAGCACTTGTAATTGTGTATTTGTTTTCTGTGTAGTTTTTTCATCATCATCATCGTCAAGCACAATCAAATTGTCTTTCTTCGGAGAAGGATTTCATAAGGGTTTGGAATTCAGCCTTGATTTATTAGTATCCCTAATCTTAGGCCCGATTTTGTAATTTGAAACTCTTTTTCCCTTTTCCAACTTACTCTGTTTTTTATCAATGGTCCTCTTCACAATTTCATCACCATAATAGGCTCTGGCTTGAATTCTGGCAACTGCTTTGTTATTTGTTTTTCCATCCTTCTTGTACAAACCCTATCAAAACTCTTATATTCATGTTCAGAAACAAGGGATTCAGATTCTTGTTTGATTTCAACTTCTTGTTGCAGTTGGGGCCTCTTTTTGTTATACCTTATTCTTGTAGATACAAAGGGGTCTCCTTGTGACTTTGAAGAATTTTTAGAGGCATTCCTTCTCTTTTTTTAGACTGTAGATTTATTTTCTAGAGTGTTTCTCTGTTTAGATCCTTGTTCTTCCAGTATTAATGAATTCAAAAATCCATTCCAAGACATTCAAACCTCACTTAATGAATGCATAACCAGGGTTTTTATTAATCCTTTATTAAACAAGCTCTTGCTAGAAGTTTTAGGATGAGTATAAACCCTTGTGGACATATTTGTTAAACTCTTTATCAAATAAAAGGGTAAATACATAGGATTATTTCCATTTAAATGCATTAATAATTGTCTGTGATAATAGTGAATAGTTGAAAACCCTCCCTCACAGGTAATGTACCTTCGAATTATGGCCAAAGTAGTTTTTCATTCCTCTTTCAACAATTTATGTGTAATACCCTAGCTCCAATCTGGTTCATGGTGCTATGGAACTAGAAACCGATTAACTAGATTAGCAGGTATATTATCCCTCTTCCACTATCTCTCTCCATACACAGGCACTCTACATGCAGCAGCAATGAAATGTTTAGTAACATGAATCAACAAGTTTCCCAGTATTGTTTCGTAACCATCAAAATTTTGAGTAAAAATCGTGGAGATATCTTTGTGATACCTCTGGAATGTACAACAGAATGCATACCACCCAGTGTTCTTGAATTTCTGCAAGATTTCAGGGAAGGCTTCAAGCAATTCTACCCCTTCTAGTTCCAATCGACTGATCTGACCACCCTTTTTAGGATCCATAACCTGTAACTTCTAGGGTTTCAAATCAATAATAGATTTGGAGTCTCCTGGATAAATAAGCAATTGGAAGAATTTTTTCTATCTATAGAACACATGTTCGTCAATAAACTAGAAATCAACACAAACTTGAATCATGACAATTTGTGTTTTCATATCATGGCCCGAAAACCTTGATTTGATGTAAAACTAACAGGTACAAACTCAATCTCTTTGAATCATCACCCATACTCAAGTCATGATTTGATCACAATAATTAAAGGTGCTCGATCCTCATCATGATCTTAGGTAATTGTTGACATGATATTTCGGGATTTAGCACGTCCATAATAATGATGATTTCTAGTGCTACAAGAATAATGGTATTCTTGTAGCGCCTTCCCTTTATTCAAATTTTCAAATTTAAACAATAAATGGGATCTTAATCATGGTATAAGATACTCTAAGAATCTCAAATCAAACTTTATCTCACTAATGCATGAAAAGAATGCTAAAGAAAACAATAAAATCACACCATAAGGTATAGAAGGAATGATTCAAAGGGGAAAGTTACACAGCCACTGCATGGAAGAAAAGGATAATTTGTGGATAACAAGTCAACACAAATTCAAGGACTAACATGAGTGTTTGAATTATCTACTTTCTTTATGAGATCAACAACTTATACTTCCAACTTATGGCATGATTCTTCATTTTCATTTACTTGATTCTTCAATAGTTCCTCTATCCTTTTGGATTCTTCAATTTGGGTCTTTAGATTGACATTGGCTTCAAGGCTTCTATAAATTTCATCGTCTGCTTTTTTATTTTCTTTTGCTTGACTAATTATTCCATTCTTTAGTCTCTTTATATCTTCTTCTTTTTCTCCTAATTGTGTCTTTTTAATTTCTTCTTGTTCTTTAAGCATTTTCTTTAGTTCCATGGTATGCCTTGGGTGTTTTTCTAGGACTTCCTCAATGTATTTTTCAAGAAACTCAAAATAAATTGAATAATGTCCTATTTCCATGCTAACATCACCTAACTCAAATAAAAATTTTACTTTAAAATTCAACAAATATTCCTCTTCATCTACACAAACTTCTTATATAACTTCTTCTTTATTTGCAGGAGAGCATTCAACATTATCACACTTAGAATTATTGCAATCAAAAGATTTTGGAGAATATTTACCTCCATTGTCCTTAATGGAATTGTCTCAGTATACCTTCTCTAGCTTCAGTCATAGGTCCTTGGTGGAGGAATGTGGTCCTATGTTTTCATTGACAGGATCTGAGAGTCCATTGGAAATGGTCTTGAGTGCCACTGCATTATGCTTCTTTTCTTCTTTTTGGGCTACAAATTTTGATTGATTCTTTGAGGAAATTGAGCCACCAACAATTGTGTTCCAATCACCTACTTTTTTTTCCTTTAAATACCCTTTAATTTATATTCTCCATGTCGAGTAATTTGTCTCATCAAAGAGGGGAACTTCATGTTCATCCATTTCTATGTCCATGGATCTCCTTCAAGATTGTAAGTCTTATAGTGAATGCCTTCTCTGATACCAATTGTTGGACACACTGACCACACAGAGAGGGGGGGGTGAATCAGTGTGAGGTTATTTTTACACTTCTTAAAAAAAATTAGTTAGCAATCACCATTTAATAATCACTTCCATTCACACTTAGTTGCTTGAATGTAAATATATCTCAACAACATACATCAACAATAAATAAATATGAACCATCACAATAATAAACACAAATAAAATTAGATATATGTGTAAGTTTCTTTTGTATTATATGTTACAGGAGACTACAATATCGGGTTTTATAAACACCAACTCCAAGAGAGCACCAATGATGCAAGAGAATCGCCAGCAAAGTGCGTGTGGAGAATAGCTTGGTTCACTAGCGTGTATTTTGAAATATTTTGAATTCCAAAGTTAGTGTATTAATGTGATATCTAGAGAAGATTTTTATTTATGAGCATCTTTAATGCCTGGAGGCTGAACCATCGCATAAGATCGATGAGGGAAAGTAGTTTTCTTTAATGTCGAAGATTGCAGTACATATCTGGAAGGTCTCACTCTTATCTGTCTCACTTAAATATTTATTGTAATAGATGTTAAGTAGTTGATAGCATTTAATTTTGATAGGATAGCCTGGAGTAGTTGGAGGGAAAAGCTTGAGGGAACCCTCTTGTATAAAAGATTTGTATTGTTTCCGAGAAGAAGTTGTTGATAGAAGATAGTTAATTGGTTGTTGAATCTATTGTATATGTTAAGGAGTGTTAAAGAATAGTGTATGAATCTATGTATATGATTGTTGAATCAATATAAAAGAGGAGTATTGTCTCAATTGTATGTTGTTGTTGTGTTTATCTAAATGAGTAAATAGTAGACTTTATGTTTATTCAAAATTCTCTGTTATTTATGGTTCTTATGGATTATGGATGTATTGACATGGTTGAATGCATGAGTCACTGTGAAGATTTAATAAGTTTCAATCATTTCTCTTCTATGATTTCCTGCAAGGTGTGCATGGTGTCTACAAGGTGTGCGTGACCAAGTATGTTTCAACTTGAAGCTCAGAAGAGGTAGCGTGAAATTATGTATGCAAGGATTGCATAGGCATCCGCAAGGAGTGCGTGAGAAGTTCTATTTTGAATCAGAGGTTCAACTGGGATAGTTGAAGTTGGCATGTAGGAGGAATTGCGCTCAGAATTCATATTGTTCAGGAGGAACAATCAAGCGTAAAAGAACTGTTGCAAGGAGTGCAAGGTCATCCTTCAAGGGTCAATATTGAAGGAATTTTGTATGCAAGGAGTGTGTGACAGAATCTCAAACTCGTAAATCTCAGGAGGAGTAGCGCAATTTTAGTTATAGAGAAGTGGTTGGAGAACAATCGCAGAGTGTGCGCAAGAATCCACAAAGAAGATGAATGTGCAAGAGAACATGTTTCAATGTGTGCGCAGGTCAGGATTTTGACTAAGTGTCAAAGAGAGTGTTCAGAGGAGTAAGAGAAGGTCGAAGAAGTAAATCTCAGGAGGGAGAGTGGCGAAAATTCTTTGAAGATAAGAATCATTTAAATTTTCCCAAAAATATACGGACCAAATTTGTTCTGGAGGGAGGTGAGATTGTTCCAGGCCGTCATATCTAGAAGGATTACACGAAAGTTATCCATAAGGTGTTTTCGTCACTTCGTGGTTCAGAAGTACAAAGGTTTGGGTGCGAGGTGAATAGGAGTTTCGTGAAGTCATGGAGCCAGAACAAAATCATGCCGTCAAATTCAAGGGGATGTGTGTCAAAGATCCATGAGTTTCAGAGGAGGATCCTTCAGAGGCAGATGAGTAGAGATTGCAAAACTCTTGAAGCCAGAGTAAGCAAAGTCAGTTGTGGTTGTTGATTGTCGGAGGGAGAATGAGTCGTAGATTTGGTTTCAAGTAGTTAAGTCGGTTTGGAGTTCATGTGGAAAGAGGTCTATTTCATCCAAGGTAGTTGGAATCCGAAGTCACGAAGCACTTAGAAGATTTTACCCCGGGTCACAGCCCCACAACCCGAGGTCACCTTTGGAGAGAGCGCTTAGTGGAAAGAACTAGCGCCCTACATTTGAAATTTAGAAAATTTCTTAGTGAGGGGTCGTGGGTGTCATACGACCTGTGCCAAAGGTGGAAGGGCTTGTGTGAATTTGAATTGATTCCTAGCAAGAGTCGATGATCCAATTCAGCTCAGTGAATTAAAGATCCAATACTGGGAGGTCGTGTAGCCCCGAGGAGAGAAGGGGGGTCTGCGCCAGGTAGTATCAAAGAAATCATAGAGTTGATTTATGTAGAAAGAGGAGACAGGGGAGTAGATTGATATCGTTGAAGTGGTATCAAACACAACATCACAATTCCTCCTAGAATACGTGCAGATCCACCCATAGCAAATAGAGCTATGGAAAGGGAGATGAGAGAGATCATAGCAAGGTTAGATGCCATGGAAACAGCACAAAGGAGAGCACCTGATGTTGGAGACATTAGCGATGCAGAGAATGAAGAAGTGGAAGTTGAAGAAGTTATAGTTGAGGATGTTGCGGAAGAATTCTTACTAAAATCATTCGTCAAGTTGGGAGCTAGAGCAAAGATAGACATCCCAATGTATGAGGGTAATTTAGACACTAAAGAATTGTTTGATTGGATACGAAAAATGGACAAGTGTTTTGACTATAAATATGTCGATGAGGAGAAAAAGGTGAAACATGATGTCACCAGGTTAAAAGGACATGTAGCGTTGTGGTGGGATGAACTGCATGTTGATAGGAGAAGCAAGGGAAAACAGAAGATTAAGAGTTTGGATAGGATGGTAGCCAAACTAAAGGCTAAATTCATACCTAAAGATTACCAGATAAATCTGTTCAGGAGGATGCAGAACCTGATATACAAGGGATTGACTCTGAAGGAGTATACAAAGGATTTCTATAGATTAAACATCAGGTTTGGACAAAGAGAGAGAGATGAGGAGAAATTTTCCAGGTACATCAATGGCCTCAGATATGAAATTCAGGATGAAATTATCATGGAAATGGTCAAAACAGTAGAGGATGCGTATCAAATTTATCTGAAAGAAGAGGAGAAATTGGCTAGAAAATAGAGTCATCGAGGTAGAGGACGAAGTCCAAATAGAGGCAAGGTAATCACCCACGACAAGGCACTGAAATCTAAAGGTGAGGCAGAAAAACCATATGGTCACTTTGAAAGAGGAGTAAGTTCCCGAGGAAGGCAAAGTGGTGGTAGAAACTCTTTTCCTGGAGGAAGAGGAAGGAGTAGAGGAGGAGAAGTGAGATGTTATGCCTGTGGAAAAATAGGGCACATGTCTTGGGAATGCCCCGAGATAAAGAAAGAAGGAGGAAAGGCCCACATTTTGGAAGTGCAGAAGTGAAATGTTGAGGCAGAAGGTGTAGAGAATGGGAAATCCTTGATGATGAAGAAGGTTATTTTGAATAAAGAGCTAGAGATTGAAAAGACAACATAGAGGAAAATCTTGCAAAGAAAAGGATAGAGTTTGCAAGGTAATAATTGACAGTGGGAGCACTGACAACTCAGTATCCACAGAGATGGTGGAGAAGTTGGAGCTGAAAATGACTACACATCTGACGTCGTGTAAAGTCTCATGGTTGTAGAAATGTCACCAGGTAATAGTAACTAAACAATGTCTTTTTGAATTTAAAATAGGTGGATATAGAGATGAAATCTTGTGTGATGTGATTCCCATGGATGTATGTCACGTTTTGTTGGGGAGACCATGGCAATATGCCAAGAATGTCATTCATGATGGGAGAAGAATGGTAGGACACACATGTTATTGCCAATTGAAGAAAAGAAACTGAAGGATGAAGTCAGCATGAGCATGCTTCTCATGAGTGGGAAGGAACTCCTGAATGAAGTAAAGAAGGAACAAGATACGAAGTTTTTTGTAGTGAGGAAGTTGATGGTTATCCTTACAAATACTTCAATTGAATATTTTCCTGAGGAAATTCAAGAGTTGTTAGAGAATTGTGTTGACAATGTAGTGGATGAGTTTCCAAGCTCATTTCCACCTATCATAAGTATCATCCATCACATTTTTTTGATACCAGGAGAAAGCCTACCAAACAAAGCAGTGTACAGGTTGACACCTCAAGAGAATGAGGAGGAGAAAAGATAGGTTCAGGACCTGTTAGACAAAGGATTGGTTAGAGAAATATTGAGTCCATGCGCAGTACCAATTGTATTGAGTCTAAAGAAGGATGGAGGATGGAGAATGTGTACAGACTCAAGGGCCATAAACAAGATCACCATCAGATATAGATTCCCATTGCCAAGGATGGATGATTTAATGGATTGTTTGAGTGGAGAAAACTGTTTTTAAAAGATAGATTTGAAAAGTGGATATCACCAGATAAGGATGAGGGAAGGTGATGAGTGGAAAACAGCATTCAAGACAAATGAGGGATTGTATGAATGGCTTGGTATGTCGTTTGGCTTGACAAATACCCCAAGTAATTTTATGAGGATGATGAATGAAGTGTTGAAATATTTCATTGGAAAATTTGTGATCGTATATTTGGATGATATATTGGTCTTTAGCAAGACTAAAGAGGATCATTTGAGACATTTGACATTGGTAATGAGGAGGTTGCAACAAGAGAAGTTGTTGATTAATTTGAAAAAGTCTTGTTTCATGAAAACAGAACTCATATATTTGGGTTTTGTGATTTATTCAACTAAATTGAAGATGGATCCTGAAAAGGTGAAAGAAATCAAAGAATTGTCATCGCCAAAGAGTATATTTGAGGTAAGAATCTTCCATGAGTTGGCAATTTTTACCGAAAGTTCATCAGAAATTTTAGCAGGATTGGTGATCAAATGATGGATACAGTGAAGAAAATAGATAAGTCTTTCAAATGGACAAAAGAGGCTGAGAAGAGCTTCAATATACTGAAGGAGAATATAACTGAATAACCGATTCGGGTTTTACCGGATTTCAGGAAGACATTTCAAGTGAGATGTGACATGAGTGGAGTTGCAATTGGAGCGATCTTAAGCCAAGATAAAATACTTGTTGCATATTTCAATGAGAATTTGAACGATACTAAGAATAAGTACTCCACATATGACAAAGAATTATATTCCATAATTCAAGCCTTGAAGAAATGGAGGCATTATCTTGTACCAAAGGAGTTTGTCTTGTATAGCGATAATCAAGATTTGCAATTCATAACCAGACAAGAGAAATTAAACCAAAGACATGCTAAGTGGATAGAGTTTATGAAAAATTTCACTTTTGTGATTAAATATATTTCAGGTAATGCTAACAAGATTATTGATGCATTGAGCAGAAGAAGTTTGATTCTGCGGGAATTTCAGGTCAAGACCTTAGGGTTTGAACACCTTAATGAAATTTATCATGATGACCCATATTTTGGAGGAGCATATGAAGCATGTGCAAATCATGTGCTGAGATACAGAAGTACATGGGTCAATTATTTGATTCAAGATGGGTTGTTGTTCATAGGTTGCCAGTTGTGCATACCAAAATGCTTGATGAGATAAAACATGTTGAAGGAGAAACATAGTGGAGGTCTAGCCAAACATTTCGTCCATGAAAAAACGTTTTCACAGTTGAACGGTTTGTATTATTGGCCAGGTATGAGGGAATAAGTACAAAGGTTCATGGATGTAATATTTTTTAGTATACAAAGGGGAATAAATAGAACACTGGGTTGTATCAACCATTGCATTTTCCAAAGTGACCTTGGGATGCAATAAGCATGGAGTTCGTGTTGGGAATGCCAAGAAAAAAACAGAGGAAGTGATTCCATCTTTGTGGTAGCTGACAGGTTTTTGAAGATGGCACATTTTATCCCATGCCAAAAGACTAGTGATGCAATGCACGTTGCAAATTTTTTTTCAAAGATATTGAGACTCTATGGATTACCCAAGAGTATAGTTTCAGACAGGGATAACAAGTTTGTTGGTCATTTATGGAGGACATTGTAGAAGAAGTTGGGGACAAAGCTATCTTTTAGTTATTCATATCACCTGCAAACAGATGGATAGACCGAGGTGGTGAATAGAAGTTTAGGATATTTGTTGAGGAGTTTAGTCACTCAACACCATAGTCAGTGGGACCAGATTCTAGCACAAGCGAAGTTTGCATATAATAGCTCAGTGAACAGAAGCACTGGGAAGAGTCCATTTCAAATCATATATGGAATGAACCCAAGGGGAGTGTCAAAGTTAAGAGATATGAAGAAGGGTGAATTTAGGAGTGCAGGAGTCAAAGACTTCGTTGCAGAAATGCAGAAACTCCATGATCATATTAAGAAACAGTTGCAGAGAATCAGCAATGAGTATAAGCACAGAGTTGATAAACATAGGAGGCAACTTCAATTTAAAGTGGGAGAACAAGTTCTAGCACATTTAAGGAAAGAAAGGTTTCCAAGGGGAATGTACAACAAGCTAAAGCTGAAGAATATAGGACGGTGAAAAATCCTCAGAATATTTGGTGAGAATGCTACGAAATAGAACTTCCAGAGGATGTGGGTATATCACCCATATTCAACATTTCAGACATGTATCCTTACAGGGAACACGGAGTCGAAGGGTCAGGAGATCAGGAATAAATCCAGTGGAAACAACATATGTATGTAGCAGAGAAGCCGTAGATGGAGAAGATCATGAGTCGATGGATTGGAAATAAGACCTGAAGGAAAACATATTTTGAGTATTTGGTAAAGTGGAAAGGACACCAAATAGAATACGCCAGCTGGGTTGGATAAGTGAATGTCCAAAAGCATGGAAAATCGGTGCAGGAGTCCATGAATTTTTCAGCAAGAGGAGTATGATGCAGGAGCATCACCGGCAAAGTGCGTGTGGAGAACAACTTGGCACACTAGTGTGTATTTTGAAATATTTTGAATTCCAAAGTTAGTGTATTAATGTGATATCTGGAGAAGATTTTTATTTATGAGCATCTTTAATGCCTGGAGGCTGAGCCATCGCATAAGATCGATGAGGGAATGTATTTTTCTTTAATGTCAAATATTGCAGTATCAATCTGGAAGATCTCGCTCTTATTTTTATGACTTGAATATTTATTCTAATAGATGTTAATTAGTTGATAGCATTTAATTTTGATAGGATAGCCTAGAGTAGTTGGAGGGAAAATATCGAGGGAACCCTCTTGCATAAAAGCTTTGTATTGCTATCGAGAAGAGGCTAATGATAGAATATAGTTAATCAGTTGTTGAATCTATTGTATATGTTAAGGAATGTTGAATAACAATGTATGAATCTATGTATATGAATGTTGAATGAATATAATAGAGGAGTATTGTCTCAATTGTATGTTGTTGTTGTGTTTATCTGAATGAGTAAATGGTAGACATTTTGTTTATTCAAAATTCTCTGTTATTTATGGTTCATATGGCTTACGAATGTATTGACATGGTTGAATGCATGAGTCATTGTGAAGATTGAATAAGTTTCACTCATTTCTCTTCTATGAGCGAGTGCAAGGTGTGAATAGTGTATGCAAGGTGTGTGTGATTGATTCTGTTTCGACTTGAAGCTCAGAAGAGGTAGCGTGAACTTATGTATTCAAGGAGTGCATAGGCATCTATAAGGAGTGTGTGCGCGAGTCTATTTTGACTCGGAGGTTCAGCTGAGATAGTTGAAGTTGGTGTGTAGGAGGAATTGTGCTCAGAAGTCATATTTTTCAGGAGGAACAATCGAGCATCAAATCCAATGGGATGCATGTCAAAGATACACGAGTTTTGGAGGAGGAGCCTTCAGAGGCCGACGAGAGTAGAGATTGAAAAACTCCTAAAGACTGAGTAAGCGAAGTCAGTTGGAGTCGTTGATTGTCGGAGGGAGCACAAGTCGTTGATCTAGTTTCAAGTAGTTTCGTCAGTTCAGAGTTCACATGGAAAGAGGTCTACTGCATCCAAGGTAGTTAGAGTCCTAATTTGCAAATCACTTAGAATATTTTACCCCTGGTCACAGCCCCAGGTCACCTATGGAGAGAGGGCTTAGTGGAAAGAACTAACGCCTAAAAATTGAAATTTAGAAAAGTGCTTAGTGAGGGGTCGCGGGCGTCATATGACCTACACCAAAGGTGGAATGGCATGTTTGAAGTTGAATTGGTTCCCAGCAGGAGCCGACGAGCCAATTCGGCTCAGTGATTTAAATATCCAAGACCAAGAGGTCGCGCAGCCCCGAGGAGAGAAGGGGGGTCTACGTCAACCAACTCTTAATGCAAGACCCAAACTATGTATCTCAGCACCAGCCAAGATGTGAGGAATCCAACCCTCAAGTACAAGACCCAACTTGTAGACAGAAAACCATTTTTTTCAACAGGTATGCGACATGTCTATTATGTAGCACGCTTATACAAGTGACCTCCTCCACTATCATCCTACGTACACCTTCAGAAAGGTAGGGATTCTGAAACTTCACAACTTTTTCCCTCCAAACCCTTACTTCCTCTATCACATTATCATGTCACTACAACCATCCTGTCACTTCCCAACATCTGTCATCATCAGCCACAAACAAATCTAGACCATTCAACAACCTATGCATGGTCCTCATGCATACACCATCACATAACATAGATATCCCTCAATTGTATCATAACATAACCACTCAAACAATCAAATAACATCTACCATATCCAAACATCATAAAAACCATACAAAGAATATTATTCATGTCTCTCATGCATACATCATCATATAACAGAGATATCCCTCTACCATGACAGATCTATAACAAACATGAGAGTGTTTCTCACTCAATCAACCAACCAACATATACCATATCCAAATATAATAACAACCATACCAAGAATCCTTCAATCATTCACCATATCATAAGCATAAGTGATAATTAAAAACAAACATGCAACCATACTAGAACTTCTCTAGTTGATCTGAACCTGTGGAATGTTGATCTGGAACTTGCTTCAGAATTCAGGAACCTGGCACCAACACTTACTCAAATTTTTCATGTCATTTCCATGTATACGCGACCTTTCTTTCTTCAACACATGTATCTACGTGTCCTTTCCTTCTGTGGCCCGTGTATGTACGTGACCTCCTACACTGTCAGACCGCATATTGATTCAAAAAACCCTAAACTAGGGTTTTATGAACCTCTGGAACTTTCATCGTCAAACTTCCTTGCTACCTCAAACTTGCGGAACTTTTGATGCATTCATGAGTACCTACAATGAAAATTTCACCAAAAATAGATCTTCAATATGCTCAAAAGATTCATTCCCATAAGAGACCCTTTCTCTCTTATTTATACTTCTCCAAGTAGCTTCCTTTAGGGGTTATTATCTAACCAACTTCCTTCTTTTGGGGTTAACCCACTTCTAACCTCTTTTTCCACTTACAACCACTTTATCCACATATAGTAAACTCTCTATTTCTATTTGCAACTAACTTATTTTTAATTGTTTTCATCTTGTAACCACTTAACCCATGACTAACCACTTTGACTAGTCAACCTTCTTCTAGGAGCTTATAGAATAATTTGACTTATTTGAACTTCTAGGGGCTTCTACATAACTCATGAAGGTTATCCTACTTCACAATGCCATAACACTCTAACCGTGAGGAGTTAAGTGGTGTTCCACATATCAATGGAAATGGCATGACATGTACTATCTATCCATGATAGTCTCACCTACAAATTTATTGATCTTAAGTAAATTATTCCTCAACCAAACTTGGGTTCCCTAACCACATTGCTAGGAATTATCAACCACTTAACCATTTTGACTTCGCAAAGCATCTTCCCATGAGGGATTTCACCTTAAAGGGAACACTTTGGAGTTCATCCATTTGGTACTTCCTATAGACCATGACATGACATCAATGATACAACTCCCTTTACTATCAACACATCATTAGACACCACTTGACATCAACCCTTTGACATCAATTACATCACTGACAACATAATCCAACAATCAATACATCAATGATGCAAGATCATCACTATGACAATACTTGACATCAACCCTTTGACATCAATGACAACATAATACAACAGAAATGGTTGGTGAATTAGGGTTTTTTTCTACTACTTCTCTACCATGTTCCCTATAACCCTCATTAGTGCTTATTATCTCCTCTAAAACTTGGTCTACTTCAATTTCCAGGGAATTCAAATTATCTCCTTCTACTCCCTGAAACTGCTCAATTTTAGTGAACAATGATTGGTGGCGAACTAATTCCATATGTGCCATGAATTTATCATCTGGGTCGAACCTTGGAACAAATTTAGCTTCTTTTAAACAAATTTTTTGAAGATGGTTTTCCAGTTCATCAAGGTGGGTTATATGCTTGACAATAAATTCTCCAATTTTCCAAGGTAAAGGCATGAATTTCTTTTTATTTTTCTCGTAGAATAAATGAGCCCAACTATGGTACTGTCATCACAATTCCTCAGCAAATAACTTATCATATACATAAAATGAGAGAAGGAAGGGTTTTTATTTACTCATGTATAGCCTAATAACAGTAAATTCTTCATAAGTCTCATAAATTCCTTTCCTGGAGAGAAAGGTGGAAGCATCAAGAGTTAATCTCATTGTATGAGGGCCAAAAATCAATTTTTTGGTTTCTAAAACAAAATTATTATGAATTGGATAAAATCTGTATTGAGTCTTGTGTCAATAAAGGACTAGATACCATGTAGAAAATGGTTTAGTTTTAAAGTCCACATTCCTTTCCCTTGGAAGATCTTCATACACATGGCCATAAGTAATGGTGCATACAAGATAAGAAGTCATGTAAAAAAATTGTGTCTTCTTTAAGTTATTTAGTTGGAATGCCACTTAACTTGAAATCAAATAACCCCAATCTATAATCACTTTCTCATGTAAATAAAAATGCATAGTGTGTATTATATTTTTTGGAAATGATGTAGTAGATTCAAGACCAATGATGAGTGAAAACAACCATGAAAACTCTTTGTATGGGTATTTCAGCGAAGTCACCTCAATTTCAGAAATGCTAGGATTGTTGTATGGTTCAGTCAAACAATTAATTAGGAGCCTCTGACCTCCTTGATGTTGTTTGAGAAATTTATCAGCTTCTTCATTTTTGAAGTGCATGGTAAATGTTGGTAATCACAGCATTGTGGAGAATGCTTATGGAGCCAAATAAATATCTTGATGTCCTTGAACCTATAATATCCTTCTTTTAGAATTAAATTTGTTTGCACACCATGGAACAACCTCCTTGAGTTCAGTCACCTCTAGAACGAAGCCTTCTAATGTTATTCCCCAAATTAAGTTTTTAACCTTCTTAGCCAAAGAGAGATATTTGTAGTAAGTATATGTCATCGACCACTAGAATTATTTATTCTCACACCCAAGGGTTTTTAGTGTGTCTCCACAATACAACTCACTTTTATTTATAGGCATGCTCTTCTATGTTCTATGGCTTTGGAAATAGGTGGTGTTACTGTTGCTTTTTATAGCTTGCCATTTAATTTATCTGCACGATGTATTTTTCTTCTAATTCCATCAATGCAAATCATGTAATGTTTTGACGGTTGAATGAATAAATTTGAATTTATTTTAGGGAATTCAATAACTACTTCATGTTTAGTTATGTGGTGGATGATGTGGCAGGGACAATAAATATGATAGGGAGTGGTGATGTGATATCATGGTGAAATAAAAGTGTGAAGTATGGGGTGTGATATGAATGATGGGAAGTGATAAGTGTAGAGCATGAACCTGCAGACCTACAAACCCATCCCATGACCATGAGGGTTGATAAAGAGGTCTTCCCTGAGACTCAAAATATGATTAAGTATTGGAAATGACCATTTTTGGGGTTGGACAAGTAAAGAGGCATTTTGGATGACACGGGATTGCAGACTTGCAAAGCTGTGGACCTATGGATCTAAGAAAGGATTAAGTGATGGAAAGTAAGTCCGCAATTTTAAGATCAAAGAAAGTCAACTGTAAAATAGACCATGTTCATACGCGGTACCCTACTTTGTGGAAGCAAAAGGAAACGTATCATTTTTATGAAGTTTATGATTCGTTTGTTTCTTCTTTCAAAAAACTCATGTTTGGAAATGGTACTTCAAGACTATCATTAGATGTGGCAACCTTTTTAGTTAAAAGGGGAAGTTTTGAGGCAATGGAAATTTGTAGTGTCATTAGAATTTACTGCTCTCGAGAATCCCCAATTTATCTTCCATTTTATATACCAGATAAAATATGTGTGAAAGAATTCTGCAGGCAATACAAATTATGGGCCAATTTGTTTTATGAGAGAAACAAAAAACAAATAATTTCATTGCCATGGAAAATTGGCAAAATTACACTTAGAAATGCCTCAAAAATTAATGAGTATGTAGTCCAGTTTAACTAGTGCAGTTTAAAGTTGGGAAATCAAGTAAAAAGGTTTGACCTTCATCAATATTTCATGAACCACATGACTTATGTTGATTTCAATGTATCATATATAAATACTTATTTATTTGGATAATAATAATAATAAGAAGAAGAAGAAGAAGAAGATGGAAAAAACCATGAATAAGTTCCAGTTGGAGATATTGAAACTATTGTCATTACTAATGAATATCATAGACAACATGGAAGGGTTGTAAACAAAAGAATCACAAGGTCCCAAAGTTCTTCTCAAATAAAAGACACACCCAAACAAAACCCCAAATTTGTAACTCAAGAACAAAAGAATTCTTTAAATGAAAATCCAGGTGATGGAGATGACCATGATCCTCCAAAAATGAATCTTGAAATACCTCATAATCTCGCAATAAACCATAAAAACATAGTTATCAAATTAATGAGAACTCTACAGAGTTTTGTTTTTTTTTTTGGGGGGGGGGGGTCACATTTTTTACTTCATTTTTAAAAGGTGTGCTACCGGTAGCACTCCCCCTCCATTTTTAGGTTGTTTTTTGATATTTTAATCTTCTTATCCACAATGTATCCACATCATTTTTTTAAATGCTTATTTTTTCATCTATTTTGAAATTGTTCTAAAACCAAAATTCAACCGTGTTTTTTCATCTATTTTCAATTTTTTCTATTTTTTTTTTTGTTCAACTGTGTTTTTAATCATATTTTCATGCTTCATCCAAAGTCAAAAATGTTGTACACCATTTACTTTTTTTAAATTAAAATTTTTCATATAATTATGTGTCATAAACTAATTTATGGTTCCATACTTTTTAAATATAGTGGAAAATATCATTTTTAACACATTATTTACCTTTAGTTAAATGATCAAGGTGACCGGTTTACCTCGTTTAGCATCCACAAAATGTGGGGAAGTACTCGAGGGTTTCTCGTGCTCTTTTTCAAGCAAAAACAAACTATATCGTTGGCCCTGGACCAGGTTTTGTGGAAAAGTTGGTCATGTTTGACCTCTTTTAGGACTTTGACAGGTTGTTCGAAGGTGGAGCGCAAGTCGAAGTGGAGATTGCGGGATCTCGAACCCTTTTTAGGTCATTTTTGGGTTTAGGGTTTATGTAACAGGTATGAGGATATTGGCCCATGGGTTTACCCATGTTTAGGCCCTTTTTGTAATGTATAAATAGATATCTAGGCGATGTCAATATGTGAATGTGCTAAGTCAGTGGTAAGTTGTGCTAAGTGCAAGTGATTGTAAGAGGCTTTGTGCATAGTGTATGTTGAGACTTGCAGAGATAAGTGCAATTCATCTGTAGTTATTTGTGCACAGACTGTGTAAGGCTCAGTGTTGTAACCTAGCTCAGGGAAGGAGGATCTGGCGAGGTGTGCGCAGATTTCTTGTCCTATGTGGAGTAGGATTTTGTGGCTCTGTGCATGTAAATGATTAACATAAGACAATAAAGAAGAAGAAGAGTTGGTGGACGTATCCCCACGCTGGGGTGAACCACGTATATCATGTGTTATGGTTTCTTTGTGCATTATGGTTGTTATATTGTTCATGTGATTTATGCTTAGGGAAATAATGTATAATTAGATGAATCTGATATGATAGCTTAGTGCTTAGTGATGTGAATGAATGCCAGATATGATCTATTTCCATATGCTAAGTGCTTAGATGTGTTATATATGATTGAATGCTTCTTTGTTATGGAATTAGGGTTTTATCTACGATGTGAATAAGGGTTAAATGATAATGAATGATTAACTACTAAGTGATTCGTTAGGGTGGTGTAATCACATATCTCTGTCCCATGTAGGTTGCAGACACTCGAGTTCTGCAACCACCCCTACCTCTACCTCGGGTGAGACTGCATCTTCTTCACAGGTGTTGCCGAAAGGGCCAGTAGTTAGGGATTTTTGTTGTGTTGTTGAAGTGTTGAACCCTAGGTCTACCCGTGTGCCAACAAATGGTTCTGTTGTCAAGACCTAAAACTGTGACTGTTGGGAACTGAATAAAAGGGAAATATTTGTGTGTATATCTGCTACTTTAGTGCGCAATATTCTACTTGATTGTGAATCTCTGTGTTAATAAGGAATTGGATCTGAAGAAAAGAGGTAAGATATTAAAGCTTTGTGCTATGTGTTAGCATCAGAAGTCACTCTTGGATTGCAGCAGGAGTAGAGCCCGACGCCCATCAGTTTTATGTCGTAGGTTGTTTTATAAGAGGGTGATTGACAGAGAATAGACTCAGAACAATATCACTTTAACTCTGAAAATTGGGTTGGAAATGTAGAGATAGGTGAGTTCTTGATCTAACTAAGGCCAGTAAGTTGCATAGTGGTGAGTATGTGGAGGAAAACAAGAAAGAAATCAAGTCTTCTCTAGTCATTCGGTCTTCCAACAGCTTTTGGAGGAAAAGTTTCAAATACAAGATCCTCTTGGATCTGAAAACTTCAAGAAACTAAAAATGCTGCAACAATCGATAGAGTCAAACCTACACTATATAATAATCACAGCACCCAACTGGATCCTCCATGCCCGGGATTTCAGAGTCGGAAGAAAAGAGAAAGGAAAAGGTTGGTTTCCATTAAAAAATAAGTCTCAAGGATCAATTCATAACCAGAGAACCAGAGGCCTCATCAAAACATTACAGTCATGAGCTTAGCTCTACCATCAATAGATTACAAAAATGGAAAAAATGCCTACATATTCTCCAAAATTTTGTAGTAGGAACTTGCTCGGGCTTCCATGGCATAATGCTCAGGTCACTTCAATCAAACTGTGCATGCATATTCTTATCAGATGAAATCTCTATCAGACTGGACTGACATCCACCTTCTATGCTTTCTCCCTTTCTGAACTTATATTTATGGGAGGAGATGATGTCTCTCCCACCTTCCATATCTCAATAACTGATTTCTCAGGATCAGGTAGGGCCCAGTCAATTATACACCTGCAGGACATGGAGGTATCCCTTTGGCTGCTACTACTTCATTGGAATGTTGTGAGGGGACCCATCTCATGGACATGATGTCGTGAAAGAGAAGGACGTGGAGGCAAAGGAGTGGATACGATAGCAGGGCGGAACAGGGAATGTAGATGGAGGTGACAAGGGAGACAGATGTTAGGAGGAGAGAAGTGGAAGCAGGAAAGGGAGCAACAGGAGGCAGGGAGTGGAATACAAGTGGCAATAGTAGGAGAGGATGGAAAGTGGAGGCGGTAATTGGTTGAAAGGGATTAACTAGGTAAAGGAACATGTCACTAGAATGGGGTGACCTTGAGGAGGAGGGATAGGTGTCGGAAAAGGAGAGGGAAAAAGGGAATGAGGTGGGGTAGGGTGGAAGGATTGGAAGGCAAGTGGGAGAAAGTGAATGGGAAATAGGTGTCAATGGGAGATGAAGGTAGGAGGGAGTGGGAGATGTGACAGGGTAATGAAAGGGGGAGAGTGGGGACACTTGTCAACAGGAGGCGAAGGTGGTAAATGGAGGAGGTAAGTGGTTTACCGGAGGGGTGTCTAGCATCATGGGTGGGTGACATGATAGTATGGGGGGCCTACTTTCAAAAATGCCTCATTCTTGACCCCCCCCCCTTCATTAAAGGCAGAATGGCAAGGGGGGTCTGAAATTGGAAGTGGGTCGCAAATCGAAGCGCTTTAATCCTAGCTGCTCAAACTTGCACGTTCAATTTCGAACCCCCCCCCTCTCATTAAATGTAGAACGATGGAGGGGGTCTAGAATTGGACCTCATCCGTAGATCTGGGTGTTCAAATCATGACCACCCAGATCCATGCCTCTTTTAAATCATATGCGCCCGATCACAAGGACTTAGAAAAAGTGGGTTTTTGACCCACTTCATACCATCTTTGGCTCCTTCTTCTAAATGAACTTGGTGCTAGGACCATGGGCCAGGCTCCAGTGGCTTAACATTTCTCATTTAGGGGTTTCCTAATGCAATGGAGGAGAGACCCCTAGTCTTTTGAAATCTGGATAGGCAAAACCCCGACGGTGTTTAATCGCGCACCAGGTGTCCCTTGGATGGACAGTTTAGAATACTTCGGTGCTTTTACTTTGATCATTATCCCGAAAGGCCCCATCCTTTCAATATGAACCTGGGCTATGACCATGCTTTAGGCTCCCAGGGCTTCACATTTCATGTTTTGGGGTTTTGAAATCCAAGGGCGAACCTTGTCCTCCCAACTTGCGATCCCTAAAATGTCGACCGGCTGCCACCTATCCCCGCTGGATCGGATGACCCAGATTAAAACGTGGAATATGGGTGCTTGGTCTCCGGCCTATACTCTATGTTAAACCTTGGGAAACTTCATGGCCCCAAACACCCGATGGACGTTGATCTTATCTGCTGATAAATCCATGCCGTAGAAATAGTCTTTCCACGCTCGCTTGCTTCGAAGCCCGAAACAAGATTTTTCTAAGTATTTTGTTTTGGGTGCTTCTTGTGCAGGCCACAAACTTGGATACTCTTATTCCCATGATAAGAATTGGTGATAACATAAGCTCCATGGAGGATAAATTCATCCTTGTGATTCTCTAAGAACTCCTTTTGCAGTTCCAGTGCCTTCTGTTGGGCTATGGAGTCGAGCTCAAAACACATTGTTGAAGAATATAAAGTCAAAAGGAAAAACAAAATAAAAAAACAAACACACCTGCTCAAACAAGCTTATATATGTACAGAGCCTAAGATAATAAAACTATATATATGGGCTAGTTGAAATCAAATTTCCACCATAGCCACCTAGACTGCTTGGTGATTTGATCCCTTTCTCCACTACAGATGCTCCACATAATGTTAGGGAGGTATGACAGTAGAATGAAGACAAGGCTGAGAGTGATGTCCATACCCCCAAATGTTGAGAAGGGGAATTTATTTATAGGCTCCAAAGCCTTTGGAAAGAAAAACTCTATATATGACCCCACAGGGTCACAATATCTAATGGCAGGGG
>ML815152.1:0-41671 GCA_009831015.1 Picea engelmannii
GTGGAAGGAGCAGCAGCAGCAAAAGGACAAGAAACTCAACGGAGGATCTACTTCATCCGTCCGGAAAAAGGTTGGTTTATTCTTCTCTTGTATGCATGTGAAGAAAGGGGTTTCAGATTCGGGTAGAAGGTCAAAAGTTAAGTTTTGAGGGTCATGATATACGTATAATCTTAGAGCCCTAGCTTATTAGTCCGTAGGGTAGAATACCCCACAACACTCTCCTCCATGTCAAATAGTGGTGGGAAACTTATTGGGAGCAGATTTCCACAGAAGAGTCTGAAATATATGGGGCCGATCCCACTTGGGATTTTTGTGTGGATGCGGTAAAGAAACAATATTACCCTATTGGCAACTATGAGGACCAGTACATGAGATAGACCACACTGCGGCAAGAGAGGGGCCAAGTAGTTCCAGAGTTCACCAATACCTTCCATACCTTGCGCACCAAGCTGGGTATCAAAGAATTCGAACGACAATTGGTTCTAAGATATTGTGGGGCTCTAAATAGATACATCCAAATTGAAATGGATTTTCTGGACATCTCATCACTCGGTGCTGCCTATCGATATGCTGTTAAAATTGAGCAGAAATTTAAGCACCAGAACAAACGAGATTTTGGTTCTACAAATCCGCAACAACCAAAGTATGAAAAAGACATCCCTAACAAATAGTCTCCTGAAAACCGGTCCAAGCCACATGAAAAGAAGGGTCACGGGAAGACAACGAAGGACACCGAAAAATGGTGCGATTTCCACAAAATCCCCTGGCACAACACCGATGAATGTCGCTCAAAACAGTCATTGGTGGTCGAGATCAAAGACAAGGAGCCAAAACCTGATTCAGAATCTGATTATGAAAATACTAGTAAAGGACAGATCATTGACGCAGACCCCACTGCTATTGTCGCGACCGCAACAATTCAACCAAAAGAACCAACAGATGTTGAAGAGGGGGAGCATCTTTTTCATTCACAGATGTGGGTGAAGGGGACCCCACTGCATTTTATTGTTGATAGCGGATGCCATAAGAACTTCATCTCAGCAGAGGTCGTCAAAGAGTTGGGATTGTCGACAACACCACACTCGCACCCATACAACATCGGGTGGCTTCGCCAATGACGAGATCTCCGTGTCAGCCAACAATGTCGATTGTCATATGCCATCCAACCCTTCAAGGATGAGGTATTATGTGATGTTTCCCCACTGGATGTCTGTGATGTTCTCTTGGGCCAACCATATATGTGGAAGCGCCATGTTGTTTATGAGTCTCGACCCCACAGTGTCATTGTTTCTCTGGGGGGTCATCTCTACAGAATACCAGAGGTAGTTCCGACTATTGTTCCACCTAAAAAGTGTCGCAAGGTAGTATCTCATACTGCAAAATTTAGCTTCTTCACAATCTATTCAAAAGGAGAATAGAAGGACACTGCAACCACTACAGCCTCGCCCCAAGCACCTTCTATCCAACAAAAGCAAGTCGAAAAGGTTGCAGCAAATTGTAAATATTTCTTCTACACACTGTCCTCTCATGCATCTCGACTTGTTGAATAGCCTCAGCCTCAACAGGTTCTTGACATACTTCCACAAACTGAGCAGTGCGATGTCTCCAACAATACAAGCAACTCACCAAGATGCAGATCCAACAAACGCTTTTCCCTCTCCCCTGGGAACTCAACGCAATGGATACCATTGATTCCTAAGGAGGGATGATTGATCTAGGTGGATATCAGTGGCCACCCACCTTTCCCGACTGGCTCAAAACAATTTTCTGACAATTTTGGCAATTTACTATTTTTAGCAGGTTTTAACTTCCGGGGCCATTTTGAGAGCCTAAATGAAGGTTTTTCGAGATCGAGGTTCTCAATGATAGCCAAAGGCATCATTGAGCCCCAAAAATGAATCTCCTCAACAATACCTTTCAAACGAGCTATCATACGCCGAAAATGGAGATCATATGCAAAAGTTACAACCCTAGGAAGTTGATGTACTCACTTACCCAAACGGGGCCCACATGACTTTTGGCGCTTCATCTCCTAGGGTCAGGTTTTTGGATGTCTAGGGTTTTTGACATTCCCGCTTATTGTAAAAAGGCCTGCGAATGCGAGTATCCGTCACATCTCTTCTCAGAGATAAGCTGCCACCATTCTAGCGAGTCTTTCACTCTGTATTTTTACAGTCTTTGTACATTTATTTCATTAATAGAAATTGTGTATTACTGTATATCTATGTTTATGGTTGCATCTCCGATACATTTCTGTTATATTATTGAATACCTATGATATCTCTGTTTATTTCTTTATTATATCTCCGATCTCATTTCGTGCCGAAAATAATCCGGATCAGACCAAGTGTGAAAAGGGATCGACATCAAACGCGAAAAATAAGGTACGTCGACTTTATCTCTTGAGCCTTGTATTTACATATGAGTGGTGGGGTTTTGGGCATGGGATGATGGTAAGAAGTAAGAATCTTTAGGTCATTTTTGCATGCATGATAAAAACCCTTAGTGCTAGTCCGTAGGAGGGATTTCCCACCCACAACAATCATCTTAAGACACATCTTGGCTACAACACTGGAAAATTGTTGTTCTTTTTCTTATTCTTGTTCTGGGTAGGTCACCATGTAAAATTGGTTGGTGGATAGCGGAGATTCCCATCATATGACAAGGTCACATAAATCACTCACCAGTCTAATAGAGAAGAAATGACAATTGGAAGTGGAGCTTGGAGATAATTCCAAGTATGCATTCAAGGGAGTTGGAACAACTTTGTTTCAGCCGAAGTTTGAAAAACCGCTCAAGATGAGTGAAGTGTTGTATGTACCTGGATTAAAGAAGAATATATTCTCTATCTCTACCATGAAGGACAAAGGGTATGTAGTGGCATTCGTTGATGGGAAGTTTCTTTCTTGGCAAAAGGGATTGAGTCTTGACTCAACAAAAGTCATTGAGACTTGTGATGGCAGTATCTACAAGCTGGCAAGTCAACCAACTCAGGCTTTATTGCATGACATTGATAATATATGCAATGTTTGTCATATAATATTGCGGCACATACATCACCAGTCATTGCAAATATTAAGGAATATGGTTACAGTTCTTCATAGTTTGGAACTGAACACTAGGGAGTATGCATAGGTTGTGCACTAGGTAAGAATGCCAAGGATGTTTTTCCAGGCAATGATAGTAGATCCAAGGAGATCCTGACCCTGGTACATTCATATGTGTGTGGACCGATGTCAGTTCCATATTCGATTGGTTGTCAGTATTAGGTAACCTTTATTGATGATTATTCCAGGAGGACATGATTTTTCTTCATAAAGACCAAGGATGAAGTCTTTAGTCGATTTAGTGAGTTCAAAGCTCTAATAGAGAATCAAACAGAGAAGGAGATCAAGGTTTTTAGGTCAGACAACAAGGGTGAGTATACCTCCAATGAGTTCAAGAACTTCTGTAAGGAAGCATGGATTAAGAGGGAGCGCTCTGTGCCTTTCAACCCGCAACAAAATGGTTTTGCAGTGAGGAAGAACCGAACCATAATTGAGGCTGCCAAGGTAATGTTACATGACTAGGATCTACCCATGATGCTTTGGGAAAAAAATGAAACACTACAATTTATTTTCAGAACATGAGTCCTCATAGTATCTTAAAGGATAAGACTGATGAGGAAGCACTCATAGGAGTGAAACCTGAGATAAGGATTTTGAGGATCTTCGGTTGTCCAGTCTACATACATGTACCTAATGAGAAGAGAATGAAGTTGGAACCTTCCAGAAGAAAGGACATGTTTGTGGGATACAACGAGACTTCGAAGGCCTACCGTATCTACATTCCAGAACAACAATATGTTGTGGTTAGTCAGGATTTCAAGTTTGAGGAGGACTTGGATTTCAGGAGGTCCCATGAGATCACAACAGGTGGTGAGGAACAAGAGACCCCAAAGGTTGAAGAGAGTACAATTCTATATAGTACAGAGGAGTAGCCCTCATATCATGAGGAGGAGTCATAGGAGCTCGTGGATCCTCCTAGTGACCAAGACAGGAGACCTAGATGGCTTCGAGCGACATTGAAGGATGCCAAGGGACATACATCCCCCAGAGACACCCGTAGGGAGAGAAGATCTCCATAGATGTTTGGCTTATATGTGGCTCTTATGAGAAATATAATTGATTCTGAGCCTTCCAGTTTTTAGGAAGCAACAAGCCAACAGGTTTGGAAGGATTCCATGATGGAAGAGTACTAATCCATCATGAATAATGACGTATGGGATATAGTTCTGAGACCGAAAGGAAAGTTGGTAGTGAATTCCAAGTGGATCTACAAGATCAAGCATACTGCAGATGGAAATATCAAGAAGTATAAGGAAAGGTTTGTAGCAAGAGGGTTCTCCTAGAAAGAGGGAGTAGACTACGAGGATACCTTTTCTCCAGTGGCTAGGTATACTTTTATTAGGATGATTATTTCTCTCACTTCAATTATGAAGTGGAAGATCCATCAAATGGATGTGAAGACAAAATTTCTCAATGGTGTGATTGAGGAGGAGGTATACATAGAGAAATCTCGAGTCTTTGAGGTACATGGGAGGAAAACTCATGTGTGCAGGTTTGAAGAAGGCGTTGTATGGACTTAAGCAGGCACCGAGAGCATGGTACTCAAGGATTGATGGGTATTTGTAGAGCTTGGGCTTCACAAGAGTGATGCAGAACCCAACCTATATGTTCTACAAGTTGGTAGGGATCCTCTCATATTGGTGTTATATGTTGATTATTTGTTTCTCACAGGAGCTGAGAAACTCATTACCAAGTGAAAAAAAGAATTAGCCTTAGAGTTTGAGATGAAGAATAATGGATTAATGCATTACTTATTGGGATTAGAGGTGTGGCGATGACCATGAGAGATCTTCCTCGAACATGGGAAGTATGCAGTTGAGATACTGAAGATATTTGGGATGATGGACTGTAATTCCATGACCACACCTATGAACACCAATATGAATACGCTGGGGGATTCAAATTCAAACTTGGTGGATCCCACGATGTACATGCAGTTTATTGGGTCATTGATGTATTTGGTAAATACTAGATTAGATGTCTGTTTTTCTGTCAACACCTTGAGTCAGTTCATGGTAGAAGCAAGGCAGGTGCATTGGGTTGCAAAAAAATATGTGCTCAAGAAACTTTGAGTTACGGTTGGATTTGGTTTGAGATATGTTAGAGATGATGGAGTGAGGTTGCATGGTTATTCATACTTAGATTGGGAAGATAGTGCAGTTGACAGGAAGAGCACTTCGGGTGGTATTTTCAGCCTAGGATCAACAATGGTTTCTTGGTACAGTAGGAAACAAACTTCCGTGGAACTTATATCAATAGAGGAAGAGTATGTGGCAGGCAGTTTGGCAAGTTGTGAGGTTATCTGGATTCACAAAATTATTACAAGATTATTTGGCCAAGAGTTGGATCCCACCGTGATTCACTGCGGCAATCAGAGTTGTATCAAGATCCCAGAGAACCCAGTGTTTCACAACAGGTCAAAACACATTGAGATCATATATCACTTCATTAGAGACAGAGTATATAAGGGATCATCCAAGCACAAACACATTTCCACAAACAAGCATATTTCATATATTCTCACCAAACCCCTAGTGAAAGGGAAGTTTGTCTACTTTAGAGACAAAATAGGAGTTGTGGAGAATACCTCCCTCTCTAAGAGGGAGTTTTGATTTTGTAGCTTCACGAGGTATTCCTACAAGAGGCCAAGGTGTCAGGCATGTGGGAATATTTGTTGGCACCATATTAGGTTTTCGTTTCAGTGAAATTGGCTCCGGAATGAGTCCAGGGCCTCATGGGAAAGTTGATGGGTTTTGTGGGCTTGTGATGGGGTGTCACACCTACAAAGAGGAATAAAATATTCTAATTAATTGTTGAGTTTAAGAAGGGTTGATAAAATCACTCATTAGACTTGTATATATAGGAGAGAAGTCATTGTCACATTTCATAATATTGTGGCATCATGGAGTTAGCATAAGTGAGTAAACACTTGTGCTAGGGGGTATGAAAATTTTGGCAAGGATATTTATGCACCTAGGCAATCTGGCTTGGGGTTTCTGGATCAGATGTGGGAAGTGAGGAAGGATACACCTGCAAAGGAAGCCAAAGTTTTTTGTACTTGTACGTGGATTGTAGTGGGAGGAATAAAGTATATATGCGGGTTGGAGAGAGAACAATAGTGTATGTATGCGGGTTGCAAGAAGTTGAATTGCATATACACAGATTGCACTAGGCACATTCACATAGGTACGTAGGTTGCAGTAAGGTGAATTACGTGCATAGTTTTTTGGGAAGGAGCAGGTCTGTACATGCTGACAGGTGATGTCAGCAGGTCGTACAGGCGGTCTGCGGTAGACTTGTGGGTAGAGGAAATTTCCAGGGATATTGTTGAGGTTTGGTTTTCTGATATTTTGTGTTATTGGAAGGACAAGGTTGTCCTCATATCTTGGTGGATTTGTATTGGTTGGGAGAGTTGGTTTTTCCCTCAAAATTTCTGAATTTGATAAAGTTACATAACATAAATTTGTGTCTCATGTGTATTGATGATTCATCTATGATCTTGTTGTTTATGCTGCATACATTTTCAGTCAATAATTTTTCAGTGTAAATTTTTTCAGTGATAACCACTAGGGTTTTACTATTAGTTCACTAGGAAGCAATTTTAGATCTGAAAATTAGTCACACAAGAGTGTATGTGAAAATTGATAGACCTAGACAAAATGCATTTATCCAAGATAGTCACCCTCAACCTAAGAAGCCTAGCCAAAATATTTTCAAGGATAAATTCAAATAAATAACTAATATTCCCAAGGCTATTGAGGTTGGGGAACCTTCAAAAATAGAAAACGAGGTTAAAGAATTTGAGAAATTAGTTTCACCTTTTAACATTGAGAAATAATTATCTAAGATCAAGATTCATGTCCCACTAGTGGAATTGGATAAGAATCCTTCATACCATAAGCAAATTGAGAAATCCATATAGGGAAAAGGAACAACAAACCCTCCTGATAATTTAAATGTGCAAGATGAGTCCCCCACTATAGTTTTTGGCCGTCACTTATATGACAAGGAAGAATATGTTGCACCTTTGTATGTGACATTGAATATTCATGGAAAAATGATACACATTTGTATGTTTGAATCTGGAGCATCACATAACCTTATGCCCAAAATAGTCATGGAGAAATTGGGATTGGAGATAACTAGGCCATATCATGACCTTTATTCTTTTGATGCTAAAAAATGAAGTGTGATAGGCTGATCAAAGATATGGTAGTCACTTTGGGTCAACTTCATGTTAAGATCATTATGATGGACGTAGTGGTAGTTGATTTACTTGCTAATTATGACATGTTGTTGTCAAGGACATGGGAACGTAAGCTAGGAGGCACTATGCATATGGACATGACTATACCAATTTTTGGAGGAGATAACAAGATATTGTACAAAGAGACAACATTTTATCATGTGGTTAGTGATCATAATAACCCTATAAACCATCCTATTTATGTTTCTGATCAAGTTCTTGGTTGTTGCATCCTTTCAATGAATGAAGAATATAAAGAAGTCCCAACACCTACAGACCCTTTGGTAAATGATGTTAAAGAGGTAGAAGGTATATGGAAAATATTTTCGATGGGGCATATTCAAAAGGAGTTTGAGATAGTGTAGTACCCATTTCTCCTAACAAAAAATAAATTTATTTGTCCTACAAACTAGAGTTTGAAGCCACCAACAATGTAGCTGAGTATTAGGCTCTGATTCTAGGATTGGAGGAAGCAAGAAAAATGCAAATCACTGAGTTGGTGGAATTTGGAGATTCATAGATAGTGGTGCAACAAATCAAAGGTTGCTATCAGATAAGAAATCCTAGGATGAGAGCATACATGAATAAGGTATGAGACTTGATTGACAATTTCTATGAAACTCTCAATATTTATGTTGTCTCAAGAGAATTAAACCAACAGGCTGATTCCTTAGTAGTAGAAATCAATACTTTTAAAACACCTACTACTTCTCAAATGAAATATGAAATTGAGATGAGGTATAGACCATCTATCCCTAACAACATCAAATACTAACAAGTTTTTGAAGATGATAAACAAATAAAAAAGTTCATATAGGTGATAGATGAGTTTGCAACTACTCATATTGATTAAGATGATGAAGAGTATTCTAAACAAATGAATGAGTAATAAATTGAGTTCACTCCTGAATTCAGTGACTATATGGCTGAGCGTAGGGTTTTCCAACTCAAAAATAACTTTATTCCCAAAGGGTTGGTACCCTTAGAGAAATTGTTTGATAGAAATTATATACCTTTGAAGCCAACAATCCTGCCCAAAGATGACATTGAAGAATGCAACATTGGGATAGAGAAAGAGCCCAAGTACATAAACTTGTCCAAAGAAATCCCTGGCGAACATAAGGGAGAATAATTGCAGTTGTTCAAAGAGTACATGGATTTTTTTTCTTGGAGATATGAAGATTTAAAGACTTATGATAACAACATCATGCAACATAGAATACCCCTCAAACTTGGTACTAAACCTTTTAGGAAAAAACTAATGCAAGTTAATCCTGTTTTGCTACCTACCATTGAGAAGGAGGTGAGTAAGTTACTAGATTCCCAAATAATAATTCCCCTTAGGCATTCTGAATGGTTAGAAAACTTGGTTCCAGTCAGAAAAAAGAGTCGAGAGATAAGTCTGTGTGTGGATTTCAGGAACTTGAACAATTGCTCCCTTAAGGAAAATTATCCTCTTCCCAAGATGGACCACATACTACAGAAATTAGTGGGAGAAAACAAAATTTCCATGATGGAGGGTTTCTTAGGTTACAACCAAGTGGCAATGCACCTTCAATATAGGGAAAATACAACCTTCATGACCCCATGGGGGACTTTCATGTATGATAAAATGCATTTTGGTTTCATAAATGCAGGAGCCACATTACAATGAGCTATGGATATAGATTTTGTGGGAGAGAAAGAAATGTTCATTGTTATATGCCTAGATGACATTACCGTTTCCTCAAATACACATGAATATCACATCAAGCATTTAAGGAGGACTTTTTTGAAGTGCATGAAATTTGGCCTGTCTCTAAATTCAAAGAATTTTTATTTTTCCATGACATAAGGAAATCTCCTAGGCCATATAGTATCCAAAGAAGGGGTGAAGATGACCTTGAGAGAGTCGATACCATCAAGAAAATTTCCTTGCCTAGAAACAAAAAAGAAATACAATCCTTCCTGGGCAGAATCAATTTTCTGAGGAGGGTTTTCTCCAATTTCACTGAAATGGAAAAGCATATTAGTGACATGTTAAAGAAAGACCATGAAGTAAAGTGGACTACTGAAACTAAAGAGTCCTTTCAGCGGATCATATATGCATTGGGAGAGTCTCCAGTCCTTGCTATCCCAAACTATGATAAGGGGTTCTTTATATTTTCTTTTTCTTCAAAACATACCATAGTTGTTGTGTTGATGCAGAAAAATGAAGAATATCAAGAGAAACCCATAGCCTTTTTCAGTAGAGCTTTGAGAGATGTTGACATCATATATAGCATCTTGGAGAAACATGCAAATTCCTTGGTCAAAGCATTGAAAGCATTTAGAGATTATATATTACACTCTAAAATATTTGCTTATGTGCCCACTAGTGCAATAAAGGACTTCCTCACACAACCTGAAAGTGAAGGGAGATTGGGTAAATGGATTGCCAAAATTAAGGAATATGACTTGGAGGTCAAACCCACCAAGATAATAAATGGACAAGGACTTGCCAAACTTCTAGTTGAATCAAACTATAGCGCGTTGGACATGAATTCTCTGTCAACAAGGATCGTGACAATAGAACCAGAAGAAGATGAAACACAAGAATCATGTTTTAAGATAAGCCCCAAATTTGCTCAATCTGTTTGGTATAAGGATGTGATTTCTTACTTGCAAAATTTAGGCTGCCCACCAGCATGGGACAAAGCCAAGGCTAGATGTATTAAACTCAAAGTTGTGAAGTATTGTATTATATGAGACAATCTATTTTGGAAGGATCCATGAGGAATATTGTTGAATTTCCTTGTTGAAGAAGAAATTGAGGACATTATCAATGAGTTTCATAAGGGAGTGTGTGGGGGTGACCATGCTTGGAGGGCCACTGCATACAAAATCCTTAGAGATAGTTATTATTGGTCCTCATTGTTTTCTGATGCCAATTGAAGGGCTAGAGCATGTGTAGAATATTGAATGTTTGCAGGAAAGAAAAAGTTGCAGCCCCTCCCACACAAGACTTTTAAAGTAGAGACACCTTTTAAACAATGGGATTGGATTTCATTGGTGAAATCAACCCAAATTCAAGTGGGAAAAACAAATGTATCCTAACAACCACATATTATTTCACCAAGTGGGTACAGGCCATCCCTACGAGAGAAAAAACTAACATAGTCACATCAAATTCCTTAAGGAGAACATTTTGGCTAGATTTGGGTGCCTAAGAAAGATCATAACTGATAATGCCCAAGCTTTCAAATCGGCCAAGATGATGCAATTTTTCTAAAATTAAAACATAGATCTTGGACACTCTAGTGCTTATTATCCACAAGGTAATGGTCTAGTTTAGTCCTCAAATGAGAATCTCATCCAAATCATTAAGAAAAGGTTGTCCCAAAATAAAAAATCATGGGATTCTTACCTAGAATATGCAGTTTGGGTGGATAGGGTGAGCATAAAAATATCTATAGGAACTTCTCCTTTTCAACTAGTATATGGAATGGAAGACATTTTTCCTATCCAACTCAGTCTCCCTATGATGAAGCTATTACAATACGAGGAGACAATATTTGATGATATGCGGAGAAGAATTAGCCAACTGATTGAAGTCTAGTAGCTAAGAGATTAGGTGCAGATGAATTCTTAAGCTCACCAAGAAAGAATGAAAGAAATTTTTGATAGGAGGACCAAGGAAAAAAACTTCATGATAGGTGACCTGGTCATGAAGTGGGATGCCATAAGAGAAGCTAAAGGAAAATGTGGAAAATTTGACAATCTCTAGCTTGGAACCTTCCAAGTTGTAGCAGCTAAAGATAACAACGCATATGAATTGACTCAACTGGATGGAGAGTTGTTTGGGGCTCCTGTAAATGGGAGGTTCCTTAAACATTTCTTGCAGTGCTAAATGTTGAAAAACTTCTTACCATGTACATAAATAAATATTTTTCCATTCCTTTCCATATATTTTTAATTTTACTTCATTCAAAATTTATTACGAAAGTGAGTAGATAGGGTTCTAACATTGCAAGTTTTTTAGCATTTTGTTTCACCCATCAGATTAGTTTTCAGGTGCATGGGGGGTATATCATCTTAATGCGGACTCCATAACCCAACATAAGAAGGCACTTTGTCTACAGTTCTCAATAGAACACAAGGGTATGTCGTCCCCACTAGAGCCAATGTTAGTACTATATTTGACCCTAGCTCCAATATGCATGTTGGTTGAGGTTGTAAGTTTGAAATTGGGAAAAACAAAGGCAAAAGGAAATCTTATAGAGCTCCTGGATTGAAAGAAATAGAAGGTTGCCAAGCGCCCTAGAGAAATTAGCAGAAAAATCATTCCCTAAGGGCCCAAGGCTAAGTTTCAAGCACATGGACACTTATCAGGAGCTAATGCAAGGATAATTACGCTCTTGAAAGGCTTAAACCCTTTTCTAACAAAGGATATATCATGAGACCAATGCCTAGTAATCGAGTGCTAGAGAAGGTGTGGGGCCCGATCATCCAACAAGTGCAAGCGTGATAGATCTACGACATGTGATCAATTCGCATCATGAATGTGCACAACAAATAACATGCATAAGAGGTGCAACGACGGTTTAAGAGCCATGTTTTGAGAGTTGAGTGGTATCGCCTAACAACAACATGGAGGGTAAAATGAATCCTCTTGGTTCGCGACAGTGGGATTCTTCTTTTGCGTAACGACCTATCTTCCCACTCAGTGCACACTTGTTCTCCCATTCAACGACACATGGAGTCAATGCAGCAGTTCACCTGGTACACCTGGGAACACAAATGACAACATAGCATGCCAACAAGGCACTCATAAAATCCAGTCCGAGACTAACACCTGTATAGAGAGGGCCCACTGGGGACCCCGATCAACATATCAAACTCAACTACATGTAGGCCGAGTCCAGATCCACATAAGACCTGACATAGACCAATATGAATTTGTCACGTGTCCGTGGGACCATGATGATGTCACTCAAAATTTCTACACCTCCTCCCAAAATTTTGAAAGAAATCAACCACTAGGAAGATGTCACATTTTCATAAAAAGGAACGAAAGAGAATATTTCAAATGGATGAAGGATATAATGACGACGCACCAAATCAGGGATAAGACAACATACAAAAATACATTTGGCCTCGCGTCTGAGTACTTTCACTAATCATCATGTCGTTACTTGCAACTGATAGAGGAAAATAATCAATGCCCATACACACACATGCATGCGAGCCTCAAATCTCTGAATATCATACAGGGTGTAGAAAATCACTTCTCCCCATCAACTGTCTCCACAAACATGTGTCGTTCTCTTATAAGAGAAATCCAAAGGATCATAAGAAACCATTCTACGAGTAATTTAGCTTCTGAAATTAAGTTACTTGAATGCTAGGTGTCTTAGATGATGACCCACCTGCTCATTGTCCCCACTAAGGAGAGATCTATCAACCATCTTGGATACATACGTCGGGAGAAGGTATTTTTCATTTCGTGAAGGAGAGAATGTCCCTCTCTGGTATTATTAATTCAAATTGGAAAAAATATGGACATTCAAGAATCTATCCTAAGGTGCAGTTATATCAATTGATTAGCTCTCTACAGAAGCTTGAGGCAGAAGATTTGAGAAGCTGGCCAATAATACTCTGCTCTGATGAGTGGTGGTGGTTGAAAGGAAATCACTAGACATACTTTCAGCCAACCATGGACCTCAACTTCTCAAAAGTTGACAGGTCCAACGCAGCAGCCAAGGGTCCAATTGAGTCATCCAGAAGAATCCATACAAAATCTCAATTGGATGAAGATAACACACCCAACAAAAACATCAACATGTTAACTATGGTGGTAAAAGGTTAGTTTTACTTGGTAAAAATCAGGTAAATTCAATTGGAAAACTATAGGTGGTATCAAGATATTGACAAGCTGTATCCAATTTCAAGAAGCAACATTGATCTAAATGAACACTTTTATTGAAAGCGAAAATTCTTATAAAGCATGTTAAGGAGCTCATTTTTTGAGTCGACACTTTGGGGAATTCAAGAGTTTATTATAACCAGAGTTGTTAAATCACAATTCTCAGACAGAAATAGATAACAAAGGTAGTAGGCTTCATGAGATTCATCCCTTGCATTATGTTTAAGTATGTCATTCCTCTTTTTGTGCATGTGCTCTTGTAAAAGCCATACTTCTCTTTTTTGGTTTATTGTATTAGATCTTCATTAATAAAATCTCAAACAACAAGTTATATGACATGTTCAATGCTACTGTGTGTTGTATGATTATGAAATTGAAGTAATTTCCTCTTAACAATGTCCACTTCTTTTCATTTATTCATATGTTTAATGATATACAGATGGTACCTCCATTAATTTGAATATTTGAAGATGTTTAACTATTTGATGTGTTTTTTTAATGATTTGTTGTATGTGTTAGAACTATTGAATTCTTAATTGCTTAGCATGTTATTTTGTTTCCATGAGATATAATATTGATTCTCTGCAATGCCTTATACTCTTATCATGTATTTCTTCTAATTCACCATTCCCCCCCTATTAAAACTAAATTGTATGAAATAATCATGGACAAATTCCTTATGGAGTTGAATATTTTTAATATCTGTACTGAGACTGTTTGAGGGATGATATTTTTATAAGAGAGAGAAAAAAACTTACTCATTTTTTGCATAATTTTACTTACTGCAAGCATGGATTTAAGGCTCACCCTGAGTCTTAACCCTTGGGGTGCCTCAACATCTCTCCATTGATAGCCTAGAACATCTCGAGGGATAACAGGAGGATTGGATGATCGAACTAGCTTGTTCTGGTTCTAGTTCGTTTGGTTTTTAAAAAATTGGTTTTCCATTATGCAAATATTTGTTATCGTGTCTACTATTTAATTCGTGTTGGCCTTGATTGGCCTAACGTTTAGTGCATAGGTCATTTGAGAGCCCATAATGGTTCCTTTAATCCTTGAAATAAATAACTTGAATGTTAGTTATGCCTTGGTGCCTATCAATCATGTTATTTTTAGTAGTTCTGAAGAAAATTGTTAGGATGGTACCACTAAAAAGATCTTAGAAGTTCATTGAAAGGATTTCACAAGGTAGTCAATTTGATTCCAATGAAACACCTTTATATATTTTTGTTTCTAAATATGATTTTGCATGTCATGAATATATTTTCAAGGAAAACCTTGTCGAATCCCCCCTCTTCCCTCGAATATCTTGATGGAGGGAAAGCTCAACGACCAACTAAAATAGCATTTAGTAACCCAGTGGAAATCAACTAGACTCGAACCTTAGTTGGAATAGAATAAGAGACCTCACGTTGAACTCCACCTTGAAATAGTCTATTTGAACCGATTGAGCTAACCCATTGGGATAAAACTATTTGTAACTGTCATGTTTTGTCAACCATATTGGCACATTATCCAAGTCAATATTGGGTCCTATGGTTATAAATCATGGGTGTTTCCCCTTATGTGCACATTTCACATGTTCTTGGATGGGATTAAATACTCCCCCACTTTCTAGTTGAAACAAATGTCAATGAGATTTGAACTTGGATGGGTAGGGGAAAAGTCCTCTTGCTTTCCTATTGCACCACATGCTCATGTGCATGCATGTCATGAATTTTAACAAAACCTATTGCTAGGTTATTTTGTGGGTCCCAATCCTTTGGAGGCCATGATAAAGGCTAGTTTGAAGGACGTGTGGGAGCCTCATGGACTGTAGTGTTATATCATCCAATCTTTTGATGAAATGATTTTTCTTGTTTTATTTCCCTAACAAATATGCATGTGATGAAATTGTCTCCCATAGTCCATGGGTTTGTATAAATGCCTGGGGTGTTTTTATCTCGTTGGTATGAAGGAGTTTTTGCTGAGAAAAGTAAAAACATTTGTTGTCTTGTGTGGGTAGAATGTAATTCCCCCTCTATAATCTCCAGTTTAATTAATGCTTAAGTAGATATGAAATGTTGCCACGACCAAACGATGTATATGCAAATTCTATTTCTGAATTTTAATAATAAAATGTGATGCCAACTATTGGGGGACATGGACAAACATGGGTGATGATTAATCCACAAGAGATGGGAGGATCTAAGAGGATTGTCTAGGAGTGTCTAAGAGGGGTCCAAGGGGGAATTACCCATGTCTATTAATTCAACCCACATTCCTTAATTTTATTATCATTATGTATTAAACTTCTAATTTTCCCTTGAGTATAGAAGAACCCAATCATTGAATGCATGTAAGAGGGTGGGTGTGAGGAGTCACATCCCATAGTTATTGGAAGCATGGTGGATGAGTACAATCAGATTGGGGAAGTGTGCAAGTCAAGAAAACAACAAAGAGAAGAAATATGTATGGGAAGTTACAACCGTTTTTAAATAATCACATTTTTGCATGAACAACAAGAAAAGAACAAAAAAGAAGAGATTTGGGGCTGGAGAAACCATGGAGGGGGAATTATGGAGTGTATTTGGAGTAGAATACTGAAGAGCCAGGTTTTCATACATGAAGAGTGAACTCATGTGTGAGTTTCACTGTAGTAATAAGTGATTGTTGTTATTTTTCTTGATAATTTTCCTAGTAGTAATATCCCTTGAGTTTCCTAGTAGTGAAATTCCTGGTTACCTGTGCCAGAGAGACCTTGATAAATGAATGAGACACCCAATGGAATGAGAGTAGTGAAGGGGTACATTCCTTGGGTTGGGTAGGTTGAGAGGAAGAGAAATGATGAAAAATCGGGATAGATGTAGGCAAATGCCAGTGGGTAGTGGGATTTTCTAAGCTGTGAGTGGATAGTGAGAGACCACCCTCTTTTATGTATTTATAGCCCCAACTCGGGGGGGTGGCTTGCTGTTGCGATTTGGAACAAAAAGTATATGGTTGGGTAGAACTTCCATCCCAAGCAACTGGTTGCACAACCGATTTCAAAAGATAAGTGTTTTATCTTGTTTATGTGTTGCATTATGAGTTTAATTTTTGTGTATTAATTGTGTTTGAGAACGATTTATATGTTTTTGTATTTGAGTTTATTAGTTTCATTTTATGCTTATTTTAGAATGTTGTAGATGCATATAGTTCATGGTATGAACAAATGGTTAAAACTGTATGTTTTCCTGTAGATGGTAAGCTACAAGATTAGTTAGCATAAATTTTAATTTTACAAGTATTTCCGCACGTAATAATCCTCAACTAGGTTGGGGAATGTTGCATAATGGTATCAGAGATTCTGGTTCAACACTAGACCCATATGGGAAAAGTACTAGTGCGAATTTGGTAAAATTCATTGTCTCGAATTTCGATCTGTGACGAATTTGGGGAAAACGAATAAAATTATAGTGAAATCCCCAAATTCTTGAGCGTATTTGAGTTTTAAATGCCTCATAACTGTTGGAGAGATGATACAGGGAATCAATATGCAGAGTTGTGTTGAGGAAAATATATGAAACAATCTTACTCAAGAATTTTCAGATTTTTTTATAAAGAAAAGATTGTTGTACAATTCAATATTTTATATAATTTTCTGAATATAGCATATGCAAAAGTAAATGTGGAGACAAAAGAAAAAATACCAAGTCAATATTTAACACATATGAGACAGAATAGAAATCACTTATTTCATTCCAAGGAATCAAAAGAATAGTTTTCTTTACAAAAATCTCCGAGGGAGTTTGGACTAAAGTCAAACTTAGATGTCCCCAATGAAAACCATACAAAAGGACTTCTGACAGAAAGTAAAAAACTAAACTTTAAAAGATGGGTCAACTTGCCACAGGTTGCTGCCCACTTGACTCTGCACAATATCCTTTATCGGCCATGAAATTTAATTCATAAACAGACAAATCTACACAGAATATCAAAGATAGATCAACACCTCTGAAAAACAAGTGTCTGAATGATGTAATTCAACCTTGAATCTTGTTGTCTACAATAAGACCTCGCTGTCATAAAAGAGAATTAAGATTTTAATGAATTAAAAAATGAATGAAAACTGAACTATCTCAATAAAACTCAAGAGCAGACCTTAGTATACTTTCTCCTTCTATTCTCCCCTTGTTCTTCCTTCTCTTTTTGTCTTTAAGTAATAAAAAATAGTTGAAGTGGTTCAATTACTTCTTTTAGTTAAGTTAACTAACTTTCAACTAAATTTTAGTTTAGGGGAAAACTTAATATAATAATAATAAGGGTCTTAAATAAATAATAGCTAGTAGGTGGGACCCCTTGTGACTCCCTTTAGTTTCTTAACAAAAATAAACACAACTAGTCAATCAATCAAACAAATCCCTCCTTGTGGATCCCATCATCATTCTCATAGTTTGAAAATTAATATCAATGATATTTTAAACCATATCCAAAAAATATAATATCCAAAATATCCAAAAAATAGTGTGTTGTCCAAAAACTTCAGCAGTCAACTGTCCTCAACAATCAATAAATACATATACTCAAAAACCATATTTTCCACTTTGGGAGGCAATTTTCCCTTTGTTGTTGTTGTCTCCCTTTGATTTCTTTGAACTAGCCTTAGGCTGTGTGGAGCCTTTAGGCTTGATCTCACTGATAACATGAGAGCAATCATCTCTCAAGTGCATGCGGGATGAAACGGATTTGGTGGAATCACTTGAGGGATAGGAGGGGACAAAAACAACTTTTCATTTATCATGTGCATGGTGGGCTTCAATTTTGAGTCTCTTGCTTGCGTGGGAAGACTATACATGTGAGTGTGCCAGGGAAATTTGAACAATTGGGTTAACCTGTGGAGGAGGAGAAGGTAGAGACAAATTGGGCCAGCCACGATGTTGGGAGACTGTTTGGTGAACAATCTCTTGCCATCTGTTATTTTCACGGAATTCAGGTTGTAATGAGACATGAGGGGGAATTTGGATACCAGGAACATGCTGATGTTGGAAGGGAGGACTTTCTAGCTTAGGTTGGACATTTTCTAGCCTAGGTTGAACCAGCCCTTGTCCAATCCAATTGAAAAATCCATCTTGAAAGAGTTGGTTTAACTCTTGTGGATCTGCATCAAAATGTATCAAAAATCTTGGCCTTCTAGGGCCTCTGTTCCAATTTCCTCTTCCCCTGTTATTTCGACCACGACTTCCTCTACTGAAGAAGCTCATTCCTGTATGCAACGTTTATTAGCAACTAGATTCTTAAACAAACCATACATGACATCTCTTTAAATATGAAACAAAGTTTGGCTCAACAACACATCAGACTCATGCAATCCAATCCATAAAAAATGTTTAATACTTGTCAATGAGAAGGGGGTGAATAAGGGTTTTGGGATATCTTAGGGGTTGTATTGAGCGAAAAATGATAAAATGAAAGCGAGTAGATCATGATTACTGCTAAAGAAATAATCAAACAATCAACTGTATTGTAATAACAAAACATATCAACTGTAACCCATCTCTGCATCATCCTTCAACTGCTATAACACAAAGTTTCCCTTTAATTATAATTTAATTTTAAGAACAAGGCATGCAAAGTGAATCTGGGAATGTGAGGGGATTCGTAATGTGCGAAAAAGTGAGATATTGTTCATAAAAAATATTAAGTAATCAATAATCATAACTCTGTACTAAAATCAATCCAAAAAATACCAACATTGTTGACAAAAAAAATTGCAACAAGGATTTCGCCCGCAAAGTATTGCTAAAGCCTATTATTTAAACTATGCTAATGATATATAATACTAGTAGGTGGGACCCCCTTGTATATCGGAGGCTCAGAGATAGTCTTATCAAACATTTTATGCTGCTATTTCGATGCTGCTTATAGGGTTCTACATGATTTATGATGAAGTATTGGTTTTGTTTGCGACACAATGACAGATGGATAATGCATTTTATGTGTTGATTTCGTTATTCTAAGCTTTAATTTCCATGTTATGAATGACTTATAATTAGTGTTGCTACATTTGATATTTTCCCCATGATTCATTACTTGTCACACCTTCACAAGACACATGTTAGTAACAACAAGAAACAATAGAAATGGAAAGGAACTTATAAAAAAAAATCCAAGAAAGGGAACTATACTATACTACGAGCAAATGCATTAAAAATGAATTAGTGTTAGTCCTAACTAGCAATGTTAGTGGCTATACGAATTTTATTTGAGTTATATTTGGTGCATTTGATATATGTTATAGTATGGTTTTGGCAATGGTTAATATGGATTGGGGTGGCACAATTGGCAATCAATATGTGCAAGTTTCGATGCATGGAATTAATGGCATGGGGTTAATGGTATTGTTTTGACTGGCTGTCGTGTACTATGAAATTGAATGGAGTGGAGGATGGAGGGGACGTGCAGTAAATGCATGTCACTCTATACTTCTCCCACTGGGCCGTCACCCTAGCATGGTTATTGTTAATTTGGTTTTACTGTGGTTAAACTATGATATTCAGGCGTGGAAGGAACTGCTCGGTTAACTCGCATTTTTAAATCCATTGGTTACAGGTATGGTTTTTTTCTCCCATCCATGAATTCGATCTATATATGAAATGGATGTTGGCTCGGTAATGTGTTGGTTTGTGTTTTCCTGAGATTGACAACTGTGTAAACATGTGGGTATTTTCTCTGGAATGACTGTGTGGTTGTTTTTTTTCAAATGGAAAAATTGATGGTTGAAGTTGTGATTTCGTTGGCGATTCTATGTGGTGGAAACCATGATGGCTCACTGATGTTTTAAGTAGTTATGGGTATTTTTTTGGAGGGTTTCTCTCTGTTTATCCTTGCTGCCGCCTCCTCATAATTAATGGTAAACATACCCCGTTGTTTTCGGTTGTTATGGCATTGTTGTGTATGTTTCAAACTCCTTTTGGTCACTGTGTATCCTCCAGATCCATGTTCATGGGTTTTTCACCTGGTCATGGGTTTATTTTGTGGTATTGGCATCATCATAGTTGGTTATGGGGGGCTGTTATGCCAAGAAGTATGCTTTATGTTACCTGGGGTCTGCATTTCCATTGACATTTTTATAAATTGGTTCGGCTATTGGGAAAAGCGCGAGGGTTATGCCTCTGTGCATTCTTGGTATTGATTATGGTCCAATGAGAAATCTATGCTCCTCTACATCATTTCCACCCTACCTGGTGTTGAAATGTCACACTGTTTTATAAGCTAAGAGTTATAAAAGCTTATGGTTCCATCGTGCTTGTTTCAGAGGTTCCCACCTACTGTTGATATGTCTGACCTCCAGTCTCTCTATGTTTTGGTGACCGAGCGTACCCTTGATTATTTCTTGTGTTCATGGTTACAGAGCCTGATTTGGATAACCTCAACCAGTCACACTCTTGTCGGGTATCATGGACTGTCATAAATTGGTTAAGTCACTTTGATTATTGTCTCGTATTTGTTTGATCGGGTTGTTGGAGAGTTGTAATTGGAAATGATAATTGATATACAGTCGCTGGCTCTTTTTGTTGTGACAGTTGAATCGATAACTCAACATTGTTATAAATTTGTTGATTGGGAGTAAACGGTAATGTACAGTCACATGGATGTCTCTTTTCATTATGTATTGGTCTGTGTGTTCCTACAATGTGGTATCAATTGAAGTTGGTGGTTGCAGTTGTTTAATTTGTCCCGATCGAGATTATTGCAAGTTGGAAAGTTGATAGTTGTGACTTGGTTGTTTACTGTGTATGGTTTATGGAGACATCGTGCATCAATTTTTTTTATTGCACCATAATAAATGAAGCACGGTTTTTATAGTATGGTTTCATTGAAAATTTAATTGTTAATATTATCAAAAGAATAGAATCGAGCATGTTTTAAAAGTGTCTGTTCAACTCAGGAAAAGACCTGTGTCTGTTTGATTTGAGAAATTACAATTATGGGAAGTGGTTGATATTTTTATATGTTGAACAAAGTTGAAGCAATATGACTGTGTGTTCCTTGGGATTTTGTTTTAAATATAAAAGTGAAGGAAATGAAAAGAAACAATCTTTTTTAACAAGATGGGTGAAAGGCATGGTGATTTTGAGTATGATTATACACTGTATTAATTGGATTTTTTTAAAGAAATTGGATGTGGGACAATGAACAAGTTTTAACACATAATAATTGTTTAATTGGTCACAGTAATTGTTTAATTGGCGTTGGAATTGTTGTATTGAATACATAACTATTTTTATGGATTACTTTATTGGTTTTTTGAACATTATCCGTTATTTTTCCTACCATTATTTCACTTTTCACACATTACAATTCCCCCTGCCTTCCCATATTCACTATCCACTCCCTATTTTTAAAATTTAATTATAGTTAAGATAAATTTTGTATTATGACAATTAAAGAGATCGCACGGGGATGAATTACAATGATATATTCTTTTGGTTTATGATACAATTGATTGTTTGATGTCTGTGAGTAGTAATCATGATCTTTGCCCCCTCATTTTAACACTTTTTCTCAATACAATCCCTCACATATCCCAGAACCCTTGTTCACCCCCTTCTCATTGACAAGTATTAAACGATTTGTATGGATTGGATTGCATGAGTCTGATATATTGTTGAGCCAAATTTTATTTCATATTTAAAAGAGTTGTCATGTATGGTTATTAAAAAAACTATTTTCTAATCAATAATGTATACATGGATGAGATTTTTCAATAGAGGTAGCCATGGCCAGGTTAACCGAGGAATAGGAAATTGGAACAAGGGCCTTAGAAGGCCAAGATTCTCTATACACTTTGATGCAGACTCATAAGAGTTAGGTTAGCTATTTCAAGCTGGATTTTTCAATTGGATTGGGCAAGGAGTAGTCCAACCTAGGCCTGAAAGGCCTCCCTCCCAAGCCCCACAGGTCCTTGGTATCCCAGTTCTCCCTCATGTCTCACTACAACCTGAAGTCCCTGAAAATGACGGATGGCAAGAGATTGTCCACCTGTCAGTCTCCCAACATCGTAGTTGGCCTAACTTGTCTCTACCTTCTCCTCCACCTATTAATCAAATTTTCCAAGCTGCCCCTGTCCACTCACTAGTATAGTGTTCGCATGCAATCAAAAGGTTAAAAATCGAGGCCCACCATGCTCTTGACAAAGGAAAATCCATTGCTGCCCCCTCCTCACCCTCAAATGACTCTGCCTAATCCATGTCCTCCCACATGCATTTGAGAGATGATTTCACTCATGTGATCAGTGAGATTAGGCCTAAAGGCTCCACACAGCCTAAAGCAAATTCAGAGAGATCAAAAGTTGACAACAACAACAAGGGAAAGATTGCCTCCTAGAGTGGAAAATATGGATTTTAAGTTTTTATTTATCAATTGTTGAGAACAATTGACTTCTGAAATTTTGGACAACACACTATTTTTTGGATATATGGGTAATATATTTTTGGAAATAATTTCAATTATCATTGATATAAATTGTCAAAATATGAAAGTGATGATGAGATTCATAAGGAGGGATGTTTTGTTTGATTAACTAGTTGTGTTATGATTGTTAAAGAACTAAAGGGAGTCACAAGGGGTCCCACCTACTAGTTATTATTTATTAAAAATCCTTAGTATGATTTTATTACTTTTCCCCCTTAAATAAAAAGTTGGTTGAGTTTTAGTTAACTTAACTAAAGAAGTACTTCAACTACTTCAACTAATTCAAATTTCTTAAAGGAAAAATGAAAAGGAGGGACAAAGGGAGAATAGAAGGAGAAGCATAATAAGGTCTGCTCTTTGAGTTTTGTTGAGATAATTCAGTTTTCATTAATTCTTTAATTCCTTGGAAGCCTAATTCTCTTTTATGATAGCTGAGTCCTATTGTAGACAACAAGATTTGGGGTTGAATTACATCATTCAAACACTTGTTTTTCAGAGGTGATCTATCCTTGATAGTTTGTGTAGACTTGTCTGCCTGTGAATTAAATTTCATGACTGACAAAGACTAATGTGCAGAGTCAAGTGGGCAATAATTTGTGGCAAGCTAATCCAACTTTTAAAGTTTAGTTTTTTACTTTCTGTTAGAAGTCTTTTTGTATGATTCATCGGGGACATCTAGGTTTGACTTTGGTCCAAAAATTCCTCAGGTAATTTTGTAAAGAGAACAATTCTTTTGACGAATTGGAATGAAATAAACGATTGTTTTTTGTCTCATCTGTTTTGATTATTGACTTGGTGTTTTTTTACTTCTGTCTCTATATTTATTTCAACATCTGTTATATTAAAAAAACTACACAAATAATGAGTTTTTCAACAAGATTTTATTTATAAAAAAACCAGCATAAGCACTTGTAATCAATAATTGTGAATTATGATACCAATTTTGATGGCTATAAACATAGGGTGATATTCCTGTCTATCTTGCTTCAGCCAAGCAGGATTTGAAAATTCTTGAGTAAGATCATTTCATATATTTTCCTCAACATTTATTTGGCGACCGTACTGGGGAGATATTCAATATCTCTCTGGTTTATTTTTATGCTTGATTATAATCGAATACATTTATTTTTCCGATATTGATTCTTTGATTATTTTATTTCTTAATGATTGTACCTATTGCAAGGCAGCCCAATATTGAGCCCGGTCTTCAAGATCAGACCAACATTGCTTTGAATTTTTTAACACCATTTTAAACACTTCTAATAATCAAACTGAGCTAAATCATTCTTGGGCAACAATTGAACGAGACATTAGTGCCCAAGAACGTTGGGAAGCTAGACATAGACAACCTAGAAATCAACAATAAACTTCTTGTTCCTTCAACTTTGACCTTCTTTTCATGTCCTTAGACCCTCATGTTTCTAGGAGAAGAAGAGGCTTATCACCTGAAATTAATCCTATTGCTGAAATATGAAGAAGGAACGTTGTGTTATCTACCCAACAGAGTGCTCTAAGGAGAAATTTTCCTGATTCATCCAATTCGTCTTTCTCTCCCTTACCTATCATCCACAAGATGGAATCTAGTGGTGGCTCTGGTGGCACTGGAAGTGCTTCCTCCTCTCAGTCTTCAACTTCATCAATGATTGGTAGCTTATATAGCCACCATGTCCCTGTCCAATCTACCACAAACCCCACCAAAGTCATTAAAAAGTATGGGCTTTTTCAATTTGAATAAGACGCCACAACCACACCATGGCATGTTTCCTCTCCTCTTAACCTAGCACCTGCTACTCGTCCACTTCCTAAATTCAAAGAGAATCTTCCTAGGTTTTCAGGGAATAACACTATCACTACAAACGAACACCTGGTGGCATTTTCTAATGCTTGTCACAACATAGGAGCCAATGACAATGATACTTGCATGTGTTTATTTGTCAATTCCTTGGAAATAAAGGTTGCGGCCGATTTCTTTGACTTTCCTCATAAGATTTTGTCTACTTGGGAGGAGTTAGTATATTGGTTCAAATCCACTTATGGGCAATCTAAAATCCCAGCCGAGCAATTACGGGAGTACAATAACATCACTTATAAATATGATGAGACCATCAAGTCCTTCAACTTGTGTTTCACTAAGTTATACAATCAAATCATTGAACTCGTTCAACCTCAGAACCAAACTTCTTTCATGCATTATTATAATACATTAACTTCCCCCTACCATCATAAACTTGAGGAAAAAACCATTGATAATCTCGGTTCCGCTCTGCATACTTGTTTAGATTATGAAGAACAACTTGAAAGAATGGGTCTTCCTCAAGGAGAATCAGTTAAAAGGACTGACATGTCCGCCCTCTTACAACTTGTACAAGACATGAATAATCATATGATAGCGTATGAGCGAAAGGGAAATGTATCCCCTCTCAACCCTGGAGCTTCATCCTCTTCTGCACCCCCCTTTAGAAACCCAATTGAAAATAATTTTTAGCCTAAAGCTATTATGCCTCAAAGTTGGTGTAAATTTTGCGAAGAACACCACGAGGAAACCACATGTGAGGTAAAGAAGAGTGCCAGAGATAAGATCTTTGGTAAAAGAAAAAAAACTACTATCGTTGTCCTAGATTTTGCAGAGACATAAGATGTCATGATCATCGATACTAGGAACAAATCCTACGCTTCCAAAGGAAAATATGAACCTCCCCGGAATTCTTCTAGCCCAAGCTCATCCTCACCAACTACTTCTATTCAGGTTCCTAAGGTTCCTGACAGTCAAGGAACTACTTCCCCTCTCCCCTCTTCCAAATACAATATCCTAAATCAGTTGGCTAACATCAAAGCAGATGCAACTCTTCTGGACATGATTTCCGTCCCTGAACAACATAGGCATATGAAACAATTCATGAAAGGAAAAGATTTCATTGTAGCCAACCTATCTAAAGAGGTTAATGAAGAGGATTCTTATGTAAATAAAGTAGGTGTACATAAATTTAGATACCCTGTAAAAAAATCCCCCTTTTTATATTTTTGTAAAAGTTATGGATAAGATCGCCCATTGTTGCCTCATTGAGGGCGGTTTGGGACCAAGTGTAATGTCGAAGATTATTATGGAAGATCTAGGCTTGTCTTGTACAAATGAAAACACCAGAATCATGCTCTCTTATAATAGTCTACAAAAAACGACCATAGGCAAAATCAAAGATGTGACTTTAGTTTTGTGTGCACACCCTGAAATAAAGACAACCCTTAGTATTCAGGTAATTGATATGCCAGTAAGAAATTACTCAATCATCTTAGGAATATATTGGAAATACTTGATGGGTGGATACCTCTCACTCGACGGGACACACTTATTCGTTCCTTGGAATGGTAAAAACATCATAGTCCTTAGAGAGGGAAGGATTTCACCTTACATAGAAAGTGTTCCACAACCTACTGTGAATTATATCGAAGAGGACCTAGGGGTGTATTCCATCTTTGTCGAGGAGGAAAACATTCCCTTGGAACAAATTGACTTAGATGAAGGTATGTGGCACATGCACTTTGATGGTTCATTCTTTAATGAAGGTAATTGAGCTGGCATTATCTCTATTTCTCCTGTAGGAAAAATCCATAACTTTTCTTATATGTTGGAGTTTGCTTGCACAAACAATGTCACTAAATTCAAAGCTTTATTATTAGGCATTGAAAACACCTATAATATAGGTTGTGGTCACCTTACAGTTTTTGGAGATTCTGAGCTTGTTGTGAACCTTGTACGTAAGATATACTCTCCTAGAAACAGGTTGATGAAACAATACACCCAAACTATTTGGGAACTTATCTCGAACCTATTATATTTCAACATTACTCATGTTAAGAGGGAATTGAACTCAATGACTGATCGATTAGCTGTTTTTGCAGCCTCTCCTAATCGACAACTTCTGCCACACATACCTGATTTTACTTTTCAATCTCTATATCGTCCACATATCCATGACAATATAGAATCCTAGCAGGTCTTCCCTAGCAATGAGAAAATCCGTGGTTTCATTCAAAATGAACCTTATAAGCCCAAGCAAATTATATCCATAGAATATAGCAAGATTCCAAAAGGCTTGAATCCTCCAGAGAGTTCATTTTCATCGAGTGATGCGGGCGATAAAGAGAAACATAAAGAAGAGGAGTAAAAAAGGAAGGTGGGTGAAACCATCTCCCTGAACATTGGGACACCTGAGTCTCCAAAGAATGTTAAAATAGGTGCCCAATGTTCCGATGAAGATAAAATGAAGTTTTCCAAGATGCTTGGTGAATTTCAAGATGTTTTTTCTTGGTCTTATGAGGATATTCGTGGTTTTGATCCTGATCTCATACAACATGCCATTCCCATCAAGGAAGGGATAAAAATAGTTAGGCAAAAACAAAGACCTATCAACCCTGCACTAGAAGAAACTATTCGAAAAGAGTTGGAAAAACTCTTGAAGGCTAGAATCATCTTTCCAGTCAAGTATTCTGAATGGGTTTCAAATTTTTCTCCTGTTCAGAAAGAAACCGTTCAGATCAGATTATGTGTTGACTTTTGTGCATTAAATCAGTTTGTTATAAAAGATTGCTTTCCTCTCCCTAACATAGAAACGATTTTGTAGCAAGTTGCAAGATCACATATGATGCCCTTACTTGACGTTTTTTTCCAGTTACAATCAAATCAAGGTAAAAGGGGCAGATAAATTCAAAACCACCTTTATTACTCATTGGGGTACCTTGACTTATGAACGTATTCCTTCTGGCTTATCTGATACAAGTACCACTTTTAAAAGACCTATGCAAATAACTTTTGACGATTTGATCGGTAAGGTTATTCATATCTATCTAGATGATCTAATTGTGTACTTTAAAGGGCTATCAATTGTCTCAAAATTTTAAAAATTATGGTTGGGTTCTTTCAAGATCGCTTTTGTCCTGGGTACTAACTCTTAGATTCTAAAATATTCACATGAGCGATTGTTTTCCTACAACACTAACAATTCTCACTTAAAACACTACGTGGAACCAACTTGAAAAGTTTTAACGATGTTTGGATTTTCTGTATATTAGTAATCTAGTTTTGTTTTCTTTTTCCACCACTGCTTTTTAATTCTGTTTTTACAGTAGTTTAATTTCTGCTTTCCTTTTAATAACTTTCATGCTGCTTTTACAATTATGTTATTTTATTTCTGTTGTTTTAAATTTTGCAGTCCCATTTCTGTCATGAATTTTATTTCTTTTCATCGTTTAGTTTAATTTTGGTCAAAAATAAGATGTTAGATTAGTTCTTCCACAGTGACACTCCTGCAAGGTATTTCTAGTCAATAACAATCAAGATTACACGACTGTTACGATGTTCCCCTAAAAACATAATTGAATTTGTTATCTTCTTTCACTGTTGTCTTATAAAGAAATTGGTTATCTCCCGCTTCTGGTTTCCATTTCTTCATCCATTCAAGAGGTTAAAGAGAAAGTCCATAGTTTGTTTTTCCTCCTTGAAGTCAAGAGAAAGTTTTGGTTGAATGATTATGCATACAGGCATAAACCCCCTCACACTTAACATTTTTCATGAGTTATTCCCAAATTCCTGGTCATTTTTCCATTAAATATGCTCACTTCCCTCTGTTGCATAATCATTCTAGTTATATCTTCTTGATCCGCTTTTCTTGGTCTGCGAAACCATACATTCTGAGTTCTTAATCTGTTGGAAACATATTTCCCTGTGGAGTCACCAGTTTGTTGACGATAAAAACTGCAACGAGGATTTTGCCCACAAAGTATTGCTAAAGCCTATTATTTAAACTATGCTAATGATATATAATACTAGTAGGTGGGACCCCCTTGTAGACTAGATGCTCAGAGATAGTCTTATCACACATTTGATGTTGTTGTTTCAATGCTTCTTATAGGGTTCTACATGATTGATGATGAAGTATTGGTTTTGTTTGTGATATAACGACATATGGATAATGCATTGTATGTGTTGATTCCCTTATTCTAAGCTCTAAATTCCATGTTATGAATGGCTTATAATTACTATTTCTACATTTGATATTGTTGCCATGATTCATTACCTGTCACACCTGCACAAGACACATGTTAGTAAAAACAAGAAACAAGAGCAATGGAAAGGAACTTATAAAAAAAAATCCAAAAAAGGGAACTATACTATACTAGGCTATACTACGAGCAAATGAATTAAAAAGGAATTAGTGTTAGTCCTAACTGGCAATGTTAGTGGCTATATGAATTTTATTTGAGTTATATTGGGCACATTTGATATATGTTATAGTATGGTTTTGGCAATGGTTAATATGGATTGGGGTGATGCAATTAGCAAGCAATATGTGCAAGTTTCGATGCACGGAATTAATGGCATGGGGTTAATGGTATTGTTTTGGCTGGCTTTTGTGTACTACAAAATTGAATGGAGTGAAGGATCGAAGCGATGTGCAGTAAATGCACGTCACTCTATACTTCTCATACTGGTCCATCACCCTAGCATGGTTATTTTTCGTTTGTTTTTAATGTGGTTGAGCTCCGAGATTCAGGCATGGAAGGAACTGCTCGACCAACTTGCATTTTTAAAGCCATTGGTTACAGGTATGGTTCTTTTCGCCCATCCATGATTTCTCTCTATGTATGAAATGAACGTTGGCTTGGTAATGTGTTGGTTTGTGTTTTCCTGAGATTGACAACTGTGTAAACACGTGGGTATTTTCTATGGCATGATTGTGTGGTTATTTGTTTTCAAATGGAAAAATTGATGGTTGAAGTTGTGATTTCGTTGGCAGTTCTGTGTGGTGGAAACCGTGATGGATCACTGTTGTTTTAAGTAGTTATAGGTATTTTATTGGAGGGTTTCACTCTGTTTAACCTTGCTGGCTGCCTCCTCACAATTAATGGTAACCATACCTCATTGTTTTCGGTTGTTATGGAGTTGTTGTGTATGTTTCAAACTCCTTTTAGTCACTGTGTATCCTCCAGAGCCATGTTCGTGGGTTTTTCACCTGGTCGTGGGTGTATTTTGTGGTATTGGCATCAACATAGTTGGTTATGGGGGGCCATCATGCCAAGAAGTATTCTTTATGTTACCTGGGGTCTTCATTTCTGTTGGCACAGGGGCAGACCCAGGGTTCAACTCTAACAACGCACCAAAAATCCCTAACTATTGGCCCTTTCGGAAACACCTGCGAAACAGTTGAAGTCTCACCTGATTTAGAAATAGGGGTGTTGCAGGACACAGGTGTCTACAACTAGAGGAAGTGCAAGATGATTCCATAATAACAACACAAAATAACCTAGAGATTCTTAACAATATTCTTCTCAACTTCACAAAGTTAGTTATATCTTCCTATCTTTAGTAAAGGAAATAATAATGCAATCACATTATAAAAGATAACAAATAACATAGCATCAATCACATAGAACAACAATATTTACGTGGTTCACCCCCTCTCTAGGGCTACATCCACAAAATTGTGTTTATTGATAAGGTAGATGAAATTACACAGTTCTATCTACGCACTCAGCTGCAGATCCTTCTCTATCTCTCCTCTTTATCTCCCAACTCTACGCACCCAACTGCAGAGTCTATCTTCGCACCCAGCTGAAGATACAAAATACAAGAATGCTCTGAGACACAATACTTTTAGATCTCACTCTCTCTATGTTAACAACAACAACAACTCTCTCAAGTCTTCTAGACCTCTATTTATCATTCCATGTCTCTTAGAAACCCTACACCTAAGTCTAGGTGCAAAAACCCTAGGTACCAAAACCCTAGGTCCCCATAACCCGCATTTTAAGGACTTTGTTGACATGTTCTTCTTTCTTCTCCATGAGGTGATCCAAAGCACCCATTGGTGTCCTCTTTCGCTTGATGACTTGTACACGATCTAGCCTCTTTGCTGCTTTTTCCTCCTTTATCTTCTCTTCCAATGACTTGATTTCCCTTACTTCGCTCATTTTATGCTTCTTTAACCACTTTGACCCCTCCTCGGTTTATGTGCCTTCCGTGCATTTCATATTTTGTCTTTCTTTTGCTTTAATCTTTGCTTTATTCCTTAATACATGACCAAGGGCCAACATGCCCCAAACACTCACATGTGACTCGTCCCAAGTCACTGTAGGGTTGAACCTCCTGTATTACTTTGATTGTAGACTACATGGAGTAGTCTGTGCTTTCTGCTTTGTTCCTCCCTATTGTGTGCAAACTGTCTTTTCTGTGTATGGTACCCAATTTCAACTGCACCTAGTACCTAGACCCTTCTTTCTTTGCTTTTACTAAGAGCTGCGCGATAGCTGGTTTTCAAAATACAGCTTCAACCGACTTCCATTCACTAAACCATCCTTCTATTATCCATTAAGAGTATTCAACTACGCAGCTCCACCTTATGTAACATAGGCAACCTCGAATGGCCCAAGCCAATGTGTCCTGAACTTTCCTGGATGCTTCATGAACTTCTTGTCATATAAAAGTACCAAATCTCCTTGTTTAAATTATTTCTTCTTGATGTGTCTGTCATGGTAAGCTTTTTCTCGTTCTTTTTGCACCTATTGATGAAATCCTGCAATGAACATGTCTTCATCTAGTTCCATCAACTGCATGATCCTGTATCGAACAACACCGATGTCATCCATACCTATAAATGTTGTAGTTCTAAGACTAGGAACCAAGTATACCATAGGTACTACTGCTTCCAAGCCATAAACTAACTTAAAGGGAGTCTGTGTTGTTAGATTTTTGCAAGTATTTTGATAAGTCCATAACACTACTGGAATTCTCAAATTCCAGTCATCTCTGTTAACACTGCAAATCTTAGTTAGCACTGTCTCCAAGATCTTATTGAAATCTTCGACTGTGGGTGGTATGGTGTGCTCTTCTGATGGTTAAATTAGAACTCCCGAGTCAAGGATTCAATGGTTTTGTTAATGAAATGTGTTCCTTGATCACTCATAAGGATCTTCGGGCATCCAAATATGGTGATGATATCGTCAAATATGAACTGCGCAACTGTAGCTGCACTACAGTCCTTAACTGCTCTTGCTTCTGTCCATCTGGTAAAATACTTTGTAGCAGTGATAATGTATCGATCTCCTGTGCGTTCTTCTGGTGGGTTGATAGCTCCCACAAATTCAATAGCCCATTTCTCAAATGCCTGTATAGTCAACTGAGGTGCTAAAGGCATCTCATCTCTTCTTGATGGCTTCCCTACTCTTTGGCATACATTGTAGGATCTGTAGTATTCCTTAGCATCCTTATGTAGAGTGGGCCACTAGAGGCCAGCTCTGAGAACCTTTTGCGTTGTTTCTTTCCCTGCATAATGTCCTCATGCGATGCCTTCACGTGCTTATGCAAGAATCAATGGTCTTTCTGACTCCATAACACATCTTTTTGATATCTCATATGGTCCCATCTTATATAACTGTCCAACTATAAGTTGAAAATATGCACCGCGGACTACCAATTGTTTCTTCTGAATATCTGTATACTCGCGAGGTGCCATTCATGTGGACAGGAACTGGACTATCTCAGTGAAGTGATCATCGAGTTTTCTAATTTCCAACAACTGTGCATCTGGTAGTGTATCATCCAAGCTGGTAGGTTCCTCACCATGTTCTAACCTAGATAAGTGATCAGGTCCTTTATTCATTCTTCCTGGCTTGACCACAATCTCAAAGTGATACTCTTGGAATAATAATAGCCATATGCATATTCTTCCCCCCAACACTGGCTTGTTTACTAAGTACTTCAATGCATAATGATCAATAAACATCTTAAAATGTCCTCCCAACAAGTAGTGTCTAAACTTCTGCAGCACATATACCATAGATAAGCCTTCTCTTTCAGTGGTAGTATAATTCATTTTAGATGTAGAAAGCTTCCTTCTAGCAAAGGTTATAGGGTGGTCAATATATACTTCACCTGGCTGTGCCAAAACTGCTCCTAATGCAATGGATGAAGCATCAACATGAACATTGAATTCCTTACTCCAATCTAGAAAAACCAAAATAGGCGCAGTGACCATTTTCTGCTTTAGTGTGTCGAATCTCTGTTGGAATTATTCTGTCCTTTGAAACTTACTATCCTTATTTAATAACTTTTCCATAGGTGTTGTTATCTGTGTGTAACCATTAATCAACTTTCTATAATATCCAATGTGTCCTAATGCAGTGCACAACTGTCTAACCGAAGTAGGAGGAGGTAGATCGACAATGATAAAAACCTTGGAAGGATCTACCAAAAACCCCTGTTTACACACAATATGTCCTAACAACACCCCAACAGGTAAAAATAAGATACACTTCTTCAAGTTCAGGGCAATTTGACATTGCCTGCACTTATCTAACATTAATCTCAAACATTCAATATGGTCTTTCAATAGACTGAAAATGGTCCAGTCATAAAAGTATGCCTCCAAAAACTTATGTAAAAATTCCTTAAATGCTTCGACCACCACCCTTGAAAAGATGGTTGGTGCGTTCTCCAAACCAAAAGGCATCACAGTGTACTGAAAATAACCCCATTCTATTGCAAATGTAGTCTTATGTCTGTCTTCCTTGGCAATTTTGATTTGGTGATAGCCTGAAAATCCATCTGTGAATGAGTAAACTTCATGTCCTCCTACATTATCTAGAACTTCATCAATAAAAGGTGTAGGGAATAGGTCATGTAAACATGCATCATTCAATTTCCTTAGATCTACACAGATTCTGTTTTCTCCTGACTTCTTATCCCATACCACCATAGGGTTGATCCATTCAGATTATTCAACTAGTTCCATGATTCCTGCTTCCAACATTCTATCTAATTCAATCTTAACTTTCTCTTGTACTTGAGATTCAGTCTGTAAGGCCTCTTCTTGATAGGCCTTGCATCTGCTTTCAAAATAATCCTCATTTCTCCTATGGGCCCTTTTATGCCCTTCATGTCTGTGAACTTGGTTGGAAACAAGCCTAATACTCATGCAATAGTTCTGTAATATTACTAATAGTAGCATCATCCCAATAGTCTCCAATATTAACCAACTTAGGTGCTTCTTCTATTCCAATATTAACTTTCTTGATTTTAATGGGCTACCCCACAAAAGGTACTTCAATCCCTGGCCCTTCTATGTCTCTTTGTCCTTCAGTCTATGAGATGTTCACGTTCCTAGTATCATCATTTTCATCAACATTAATATTATAAAAATCTTGTAACCGTTGAAGAGGCGCAATCCATTCATCTTCTTCTTGTTCAAGAGGGAGGTTAGATACTTCCTCAAAGACCTTCTGTCTTATAATTTGTAAAGCCTGATCTACTGTGGGGTATTGAATTTCAAATAGGAACGTAGCTATAAAGTTTTGGGTCATACCATACCAATCTGTAGTGGTTAAGCACAGTTCTTCTTGAAGATACTAGTTGATAGGTGTAGTATCTAATGTGTTAATGAACTTATGTACCCACTGTTCTTTAGGAATGTCTCTCCAGGCTTCCTCACAAATTTGCACATGGTTCTTAGGACAACTCTGACCTATGTATTTAATTTCACAGCCTTCATCTTGGTCTGAAAAGTGCATTGTCAACAAGGTGTGACATTGTACCCATTCCGTGATGTTCTTCTTGTGAGCTTCCCACCATTTGGTTGGCGTTGCTTTCAAGGCTTTGTCTAGTGCCAACAACCTCTATTGTATTGGTACAATTTCTTCAAATTCAAGTAGAAATGTCTCTAATTTATTCAAGCCATAAAATGTAGGAAGATTACTTACTTCTGTGCCAATCCAATGAACTACTTTAGTCAATCTAGTACACCTCCACGTAGAGACTTCATACATTATGTTCTGCCAATTTTCCAATGCTTCTTCTGAATCTGATGAGTGTGCACTTTCACTTTGCCAAATTAGATTTCCATCTGTTGTAGGATTAGTATAATCATGTTGTCCTGCTATCAGTTTATAGATATTCTCTAGCTTATAGGTGTGGTCTTCTTCCCTTATAGGTTCTGTGTATCTGTGACCTTCATCGGGATCAAGGGGTGCAATGAACCTAAGGCCATCACCTTCAAATGTCATTCTTCTTGTTTTTAGATTAACAACAATCAAATTTTTGAAATCCCAATCGATACCCAAAGCACAGGATAGGGACAACTATCATCAACTATTTCAATCACTTCGAAGTCTGCAAATGTCCTCACTCCATCGATGTCTATAGGGACATGCTCTAGTATTCCAAAGGGGCTCACTGCCTGTTGATTATCCATCCTGAGCCTAATAGGAGAGTAACTCAATTTAGGTTTTTCCATCAGTGCCCATGTCTGTTTCGTCATAACATTTACTTATGATCCCAGGTCGAGGACCACATATTCCACGTTGTAGTCTCCAATCTGAACACTAAGGTGCAGTTTTTTGCTTGTCATGTTTTTTCTAGATACTTGATTCACATCTCTACCGAAGAGGATCTATTCTTTCGATTTCATATTGTCTTATCAGGTGTTGTAGTTCTTGCACAACTCTTTCATCTTTAATCAAGTTAATGGAAGTATACAAGAAGTCCACAAGCTTGCTTACCTCTTTTCCTTTCCTAAGTGGGACAAACTGATCGAATACTGGGGGAATCTCACATTCCTTGGATCAAATAATGGCGCCTTCTCTGAAGCTCTTCTAATCCCTAATCCATCAGTAGTCTTTCCTAGAGTCACCATGTCTTATCCTGTGACAATGCCTCCTCTAGTAATAACAACGACTCTGGGATCCTCGCCACGAGGTTCCGATGATATTAGTTGGACTTGATGGTTTCCACCTTGTCTTTCCTAAAGTTTAGCTAACAATATTGGACAGTCTTCAATGGCATGGTCAAATGAATTACAGTAGTTGCAAGTAGTGCAAGGGTTCTGACAATCCCTTTCCAAATGACCTGGCTGGGTGCAACTATACAAAATAATATGACCTCGACCTCGACCCATGCCTCCTCCTCGTCCTCTTCCTCTGAACCCACCATGAGGATTGAATTTTCCTCTTCCTGGGGAGTTGAACTGTGCAACATTTCCTTCTTGTTGTAGTTCTCCTTGAATTCTATATGCATCCCTTGATCTTTAATGCATGAGGTCATAAGCCCTACAATCCTTCTCATCACGCCCCACATATTTGCAGAATGTACAATAAATATTGGTGGGTGTCTGGACATATTTCTGCATATAATAACATTCACTAGGGTGATGTCTAGTTTTACATACCTCACACCAGGTTAAAGTAGTATGCTTCAAATGGTTAGGGGCTCCAGAGGCCAAGTATTCATTAAATAAAGGAAAATAATCTTTGGCAAGGCCCTCTGCTTTACATCGGATACACCAGATGTATTCTCTTTTCTCTTTTCCTTTATCTTTCTTCATGTCTTCAACCTGTAAAGATAAACTAGTTAATTGATTCAAAATCTGACTCATACCTGGACTGGATTCTCCTACAGGGGATGCTTCTAGTTTCATGGCAATCTCTAATGCTTCAACCTGCGAAGCGACCTTCTATTGCATCAAAGGAACTCTAATGTGTGGCAGGAGGGAAATGATGAACCATTCCTTATGTTGTTCATCTGGAATCTGAAAACTTAAGTGACCTATCAAGGTCTTAAACCTCTGATCAAATTCCCAAACAAGTTCAATCACCTTCTGCCTGATTTCCTTCAACTCTGTAATGCACTACGACTCCGAATTAGGCTTCTTGAACTCTACACTCAACACAATCTTAATTTCATTAAGTGGCTTAGGCTATACATATCCTGTAACGAATTTCATACACGAGCTCAATGCACGATCCCTCAAGGTCGTACTAAACTGATCTCTCTTAACAACTTCGTCGATAACTTGCTTAATGCTCCATACAACTTTGCATAAAAACCAGTGATGGTCAGGATCCTCAGATCCATCTCCTCCGAAAATGGGTAACCTCATTTCATCTTCCATGGATCTTCATGTATTAAATTTCTTGTAACAGTGCTCTGATTGCTCTGATTACTCTGGTTACTTTGGTTACTTAATGCTACTAAAACAATAGGAGGAGTAATAATACTTACTTCGATAGTAGGCACAGTCCCTGAATTTTCTGGTTCTTCTCGACGAAGTTCCTCAGTCTCTACTTCCTCTTCCCTTGCGAACTCTGAATACTCTTCGCCTGATATTCCTACTTCTTCTCCACTATAAAAATCTTCATCTTGTGCCAATGGCCCGTAATTCTTCTTAAATAGGTTCACAAGAGGAACCTTTTTGAATGATCTCCCACTGCGTGTATGTCTAGCCTCTGCGTCACTGTCGTTGTCTGAATTCCTGAACATTAGCTTTAAAATCCAACTGATCACTGTATCTTCAAGATATTCTTCTCATATAATAACATCTTAATCTTCAACTTAAAAAAGTGTAGAAACTTTCCTCTAGGTCCCTTGAATAAATATATCTTTGCTTTGCTATATGATTCCACTCTATCAATATCAAATTCAATGATGTATCCTCCAATAGTGTTATCAAACCAGAGATCCACCGCTCTAGACATAGTGTTATCAATTCTCTTGACTTTCTTAATCAGTGCTGCCATCCAAACCACAGGTGGTCTAGATCTGATCTCAAATTGGGTGTCTGCTAATATGGCTAACCACTCGTATAACTCCTTATGAACTCCAACAAATAAAATATCATGCACATCAGTAAAGATGTACCTCCCCAACCAATCTTCTGTACTAATGTTAGGGTTCTTGTTTTGAGCTTTGGCGAAGTCCCTTTCCTATTATTCTATCCACTTATGAATATCTATCTTTGATGGGAACCACCTTGACATTCCCTCAAGAATATCTCGGTCTCGACAACGGAACCATTTGTTGTCACAGGGGTAGACCCAGGGTTCAACTCTAACATCGCACCAAAAAACCCTAACTACTGGCCCTTTCGGAAACACCTACGAAGCAGATGAAGTCTCACCCGAAGTAGCAATAGGGGGGTTGCAGGACACAGGTGTCTACAACCAAAGGAAGTGAAAGATGATTCTAGAATAACAACGCAAAATAACCTAGAGATTCTTAATAGTATTATTCTCAACTTCGCAAAGTTAGTTATGTATTCCTATCTTTAGTAAAGGAAATAATAATGCAATCACAGTATAAAAGATAGAAAATAACACAACATCAATCACATAGAACAACGATATTTACGTGGTTCATCCTCTCTCTAGGGATATGTCCACAAATTTGTGTTTATTGATAATGTAGATGAAATTAAACAGTTCTATCTGCGCACTCAGTTGTAGATCCTTCTCTATCTCTCCTCTTTATCTCCCAACCCGCACCCAGCTGCAGAGTCGATCTTCACACCCAACTGAAGATAAAAAATACAAGAATGATCTGAGACACAATACTTTTACATCTCACTCTCTCCATGTCAACAACAACAACAACTCTCTCAAGTCTTCTAGACCTCTATTTATCATTCCATGTCTCTTAGAAACCCTAGACCGAAGTCCAGGTGCAAAAACCCTAGGTACCAAAACTCTAGGTACCAAAAACCTAGGTCCCCATAACCCGCATTTTAAGGACTTCGCCGACATGTTCTTCCTTCTTCTCCGCGAGGTGCTCCAAAGCACCCATTGGTGTCCTCTTCCTCTTGCTAACTTGTCCATGATATATCCTCTCTGCTACTTTGTCCTCCTTGATCTTCTCTTCCAACAACTTGCTTTCCCTTAATTCACTCCTGCTTTTATGCTTCTTTAACCACTTCGACCCCTCGTCAGTTTTTGTGCCTTCCGTGCACTTCATACTTTGTCTTTATTTTGCTTTAATCTTTTCTTTATTCCTGAATACATGACCAAGGGACAACAATTTCCATTGACATTTTTATAAATCGGTTCGGCTATTGGGAAAAACGCAAGGGTTATGCCTCTACACATTCTTGGTATTGATTATGGTCCAGTGAGAAATCTCTTCTCCTCTGCATCGTTGCAACCCTAACTGGTGTTGAACTATCACACTATTTTATAAGCTAAGAGTTATAAAATCTTGTGGTTCCACCATGCTTGTTTCAGAGGTTCCCATCTACTGTTGATATGGCCGACCTTTAGTCTCTTCGTGTTTTGGTGATGAGCGAACCCTTGATTATTTCTTGTGTTCATGGTTACAGAGCCTGATTTGGATAACCCCAACTAGTCGCACTCTTGTCGGGTATCTTGTTGACTATCATAAATTGGTTAAGTGGTTTCGATAGTAGCTTTGATTATTGTCTCGTCTCTATTTGATCGGGTTGTTGGAGAGTTGTAATTGGAAATAATAATTGATGTACAGTCGTTTCCTCCTTTTGTTTTCACAGTTGAATCGATAACTCAACATTGTTATAAATTGGTTGATTGAGAGTAAACGGTAATGTACAGTCACAGAGATGCCTCTTTTCGTTATGCATTGGTTTGTGTGTTCCTATAGCGTGGTACCAATTGAAGTTGGTGGTTGCTGTGTGTTTAATTTGTCTCGATCGAGATTATTGCAAGTTGGAAAGTTGATGATTGTGACTTGGATGTTTATTGTGTATGGTTTATGGAGACATCATGCATCAATTTGTTTTATTGCACCATTAGAAATGAAGCATAGTTTTTATAATATGGTTTCATTACAAATTTAATTGTTAATATTGTCAAAAGAATAGAATCGAGCATGTTTTAAAAGAGTCTATTCAACTTAGGAAAAGACCCGTGTCTATGTTTGATTTGAGAAAATACAATTATGGGCAGTGGTTGATATTTTTATATGCTGAACATAGTTGAAGCAATATGACTATGTGTTCCTTGGGATTTTGTTTTAAATATAAAAGTGAAGGAAATGAAAAAAAACATAATTTTTTAACAAGATGGGTGAAAGGCATGGTGATTCTGAGTATGATTATACAGTGTATTAATTGGGTTTTTTTAAGAAATTTGATGTGGGACAATGAACAACTTTTAACACACAGTAATTGTTTAATTGGTGTTGGAATCATTGTATTGAATACATAACTGTTTTTATGGATTACTTAATTGGTTTTTCGAACAATATTCATTCTTTTCCCTACCATTATTTCACTTTTTTCACATTACAATTTCCCTCGCCTTCCCATATTCACTATTCACTTCTTGTTCTTAAAATTTAATTATAGTTAAGATAAATTATGTATTATGACAGTTAAAGAGATAACACAGGGATGAATTACAATGATATATTCGTTCGATTTATGATACAATTGATTGTTTTCTGTCTATGAGCAGTAATCATGGTCTTTTTCCCCTCATTTTAACATTTTTCGCTCAATACAATCCCTCGCATATCCCAGAACCCTTGTTCACTCTCTGTTCAATGACAAGTATTAAACAATTTGTATGGATTGGATTGCATGAGTCTGATATATTATTGAGCCAGATTTTATTTCATATTTAAAAGAGTTGTCATGTATGGTTGTTAAAGAAACTATTTGCTAATCAATAATTCATACAAGGATGATCTTTTTCAACAGAGGTATCCATGTCCGAGGTAACCGAGGAAGAAGAAATTGGAACAAGGGCCCTAGAAGGCCAAGATTCTCTATACACTTTGATGCAGACTCGCAAGAGTTAGGCCAGCTATTTCACGTTGGATTTTTCAACTGGATTGGGAAAGGAGTAGTCCAACCTAGGCCTAAAAGGCCTCTCTTTCAAGCCCCATAAGTCCTTGGTATCCCAGTTCCCCCTCATGTCTCACTGCAACTTGAAATCCCTGAAAATGATGGATGGCAAGAGATTGTCCACCTGACAGTCTCCCAACATCGTGGCTGGCCTAACTTGTCTCTACCTTCTCCTCCACCTATTAATTAAATTGTCCAAGATGCCCCTGTCCACTCACCAATATAGTCTTCTCATGCAAGAAAAAGGTTAAAAACCGAGGCCCACCATGCTCCTGACAAAGGAAAAGCCACTACTGCCCCCTCCCGACCCTCAAATGACTCTGCCAAATTAGTGTCCTCCTGCATGCATTTGAGAGATGATTGCTCTCATGTGATCAGTGAGATTAGGCCTAAAGTGTAACGACCCTAATTGGATACATGTTTAAAGATTATAAAGTAAAAGTAATTAAAAGAAATTAATTATGGTTAACTGAGTAATAATTCAAACTACAGATCACATTTAATGACCTGTGAAATAAAATTAAAAGATCAATGAAAAATGATATAAAAATGGTGGCGTATGCAGAGAGGGATAGCCATGGATCCCGAGAAGATAAAACATTAACTCATGATGAAGGACGGAGGACGGAGGGTGGTTGAAGGAGTAACTGCAGGAGTCGGTGAAGGAGGAATAAGGGGGAAAAGGAGGTGGACGTGAGGGGTGAATCCAATTTCGGAAGCCTGTCAGGGCATGAAAAATGCTCAAAAATGAAAGTGCTCGGAATCCGACGAAACCAACACCATTGCGTCAGGCTCGTCTTCTTGATTCCGATGGTATAATTTTTTTGTCAAACGGAGTCCATATGGAGAAGATATCGCGTTCTGACCGAAAAGTCAAACAGGCAAAAAAATGCTGACTGGGCAGTCCGTACAGGACACGTGGCAGGTCTGTACAAGACACATGGTATGTCTGTACGATGACATGTGGTATGTCCATACAGGACATGTGGCGGCTCCAGGTGATGACACGTGTCAGGAAAATTTGGCATTTTTGGCGTACGGCTGGACCAATCCTGAGGTGACACGTGTCACCACTGAAAGGGTGACACGTGGTAGGGTGACATCAGCAGCTGACGTGGCAGGCTGACGCGGCATGATGAATGGATCGTACGGAGAGCTGACATGGAATATTACGTGGGCAAATCAATGAGCGACATGTGGCATGCATCGATTGGATGTAAGGGTGCCACGTGGCCCAATCACGGGCTGCCACGTGGCACCCCGATTTTGGTCAATAAGGGTTGTGTTAAAAGATTATGGAGGCCGTGGGGTTCGACCCCCGGACCTCCCCACCATATAAAGCTTTAACAAAGGCCGCGCTGCCAATGCG
>ML815152.1:54873-91580 GCA_009831015.1 Picea engelmannii
TGCATAGAAATGTATGAGTTGTGTTGCAGACTAATCTGCAGGTTATGGGCTATGAAATAGCCAAGTGATAATGATGATGAGAGTGGATATCAGGACCACTAACCGAGAAACATTGTGGTATGGATAATGTATGAGAAATTATATTGATTTGGATGCATTGCTATGATATGTGGACTAGTGCATGATTTTGATACTAACATTGCCCAAAACTGAATAAACGATGACAAAACCTCCAGCAACACAGTGCCCCTGTATGTTTCATTATAGGGTGTTGACCCTGGTTCTGTTAGAAGGGGTGGAGGCATTTCCCGCTGAGTATCCTCCATTATAGGGTGTTGACCCTGGTTCTGTTAGGAGGGGTGAAGGAATTTCCCACCATGTATCCTCTGAAACCTGAAGTCTGGGGAGGATGGTGCTGGTTCACACTCCCCAAGACGTGTGATGAGGACTGTCAGTTGCCTGCTAGGGAAGCTTGGTCGAGATAGCGACACTTCCACTTACGGGTTCTATTTGGAGTTAGGCCAATATAGTTGGCGCTCCAAGATAGTCTAGCAGAGGACAGACAGGAATGGAGTTGGAAGTAGGTTAGGGAGGAAGGATGAGTAGAATAGTTGAGACTATGTGGAGATCTATCTTGTGGTGGGATTTGATGAAGAAAAATGTGTATATATGAATATTCATTATTATGTAACTAAACCATATTTGTTTAAAATAATTTATTGAGCCGAATCCTTGTGATTAAAGAATTTCTCTAACAATTGATTGACTGTTGTATTTTATAAAAGACTAGTCTTGCTGATTGGACTGGATGTATACATAAATTACTAAAGGATGACAGTTTGAATATTAGTACATGCACGAGACTTGCATGTACTAGCTACACATGCATTTCTTGTACATATACACTAGTATGTATGAGCTTTCTTGACTTACTTACTGATAATGTCAGTTACTTGTTGTGAATGTGTGAACGATGTTTTTTTTTTCTTGTACCATCAGACACCTTAAACTTCGGGACGAAGTTTCTTGAAGGGTGGGTGTATGTAACGACCCTAATTGGATACATGTTTAAAGATTATAAAGTAAAATTAATTAAAAGAAATTAATTATGGTTAACTGATTAATAATTCAAACTACAGATCACATTTAATGACCTGTGAAATAAAATTAAAAGATCAATGAAAAATGATATAAAAATGGTGGCGTATGCAGAGAGGGATAGCCATGGATCCCGAGAAGATAAAACATTAACTCATGACGAAGAACGAAGGACGGAGGGTGGTTGAAGGAGTAACTGCAGGAGTCGGTGAAGGAGGAATAAGGGGGAAAAGGAGGTGGACGTGAGGGGGATGATCAGTCGATGGAGGAGGGATCCTGAGGACTGCGGTTTGCTATGGGCAGAGATTTTTCTGAGGACTTTTGGACTTGCTATGAGCACAGAGTTTTGGCACTGTGGCTTTTGATCAGGGGAGGCACTGAGTTGTTGGAGGTTTTGGGCACAGAGGGCCAGGATATCCGTAGATATCCTAGAGCTAGGTAGTTTTCCTAGTTGGCAGGGAGGACAATAGTTTTGGGAAGTTATTTTCTGTTTGTGGCAGGATTGATCTGGGTAGCAGGTAACAGGAAGGAAACAACAAGGCACAATGGAAACAACAATTAGCATCAGAACCAGGTACTTTGTTAAGTTATGTATTTATTTCCTTCTGTCATGAAAGCAATATTTATTGATAAATCTAAGTTATTGAAGTTGATGTTATGAGAATCACTATTATGCTAAGAAGTTATTGTTTCAGTTTACCCAAATAAAATGTTTATGAATCTTAATGATGTTTAGAAGTATATGGGCATTACATAAAAGCTCCACACAACCTAAGGCAAATTCAGAGAGATCAAAAGGTGACAGCAACAACAAAGGAAATATTGCCTCCCAGAGTGGAAAATATGGATTTTAATTTTTTATTTATTAATTGTTGAGAACACTTGACTTCTAAAATTTTGGACAACACATTATTTTTTGGATATATGGGTAATATATTTTTGGAAATAATTTCAATTATCATTGATATAAATTGTCAAAATATGAAAGTGATGATGGGAGTCACAAGGAGGGGTGTTTTGTTTGATTAACTAGTTGTGTTATTATTGTTAAAGAACTAAAGGGAGTCACAAGGGGTCCCACCTACTAGTTATTATTTATTAAAAACCCTTATTATAATTTTATTACTTTTCCCCCCTTAACTAAAAGGTTGGTTGAGTTTTAGTTAACTTAACTAAAGAAGTAGTTCAACTACTTCAACTAATTCAAATTGCTTAAAGGAAAAAGGAAAAGGAGGGACAAAGGGAGAATAGAAGGAGAAACATACTAAGGTCTGCTCTTTGAGTTTTGTTGAGATAATTCAGTTTTCGTTCATTCTTTAATTCATTGGAAGCCTAATTCTCTTTTATGATAACAAGGTCCTATTGTAGACAATAAGATTCAGGGTTGAATTACATCAGTCGGATGCTTATTTTTCAGAGGTGTTGATCTATCTTTGATAGTTTGTGTAGACTTTTCTATTTGTGAATTAAATTTCATCACTGACAAAGGCTATTGTGCAAAGTCGAGTGGGAAACAATCTGTGGCAAGCTGATCCAACTTTTAAAGTTCTGTTTTTTACTTTCTGTCAGAAGTCCTTTTATATGATTCATCGGGGATATCTAGTTTGACTTTTGTCCACAACTTCCTCAGAGAATTTTGTAAAGAGAAGGATTATTTTGACTAATTGGAATGAAATAAAAAATTTCGTTATGTCTCATCTGTTTTGATTATTGACTTGGTGTTTTTTTACTTTTGTCTCTATATTCATTTCAGCATCTGTTATATTCAAAAAATTACATAAATAATGAATTTTTCAACAAGCTTTTATTTACAAAAAAAACAGCCTAAGCACTTGTAATCAATACTTGTGAAATAGGATACCAATTTTGATGGCTATAAATATAGGGTGATATTCCCGTCTATATTGCTTCAACCAATCATGATTTGAAAATGCTTGAGTAAGATCATTTCATATCTTTTCCTCAACAAACACCACACCAACAATTATTGTGTATCAAATTGTTCGTTGTTCCAACATTTAAATTTCCCAGAATTTCTCAATTCATAACAGTCTGTGCAATCATACTCATAATCAAAACAAACTTTCCATTTCAACAGTCTTGTTAAGAAAACACTGATATTTTATTTCTTTGCCTTCCTTTAAAAAAAAAACACACACAACAATATGTTCGACATCTATCCCATAATGCATCGTTGTAATAATCAACATCCATTGTCTACCAATTTACAATCAGGCCTAATTAAAATATACATAGGTCCCCCCTTTTTTTTTAATACGAATAAACTTCCAAAATATGCCCGATTACACACAATATTCATCATATCAATCAACAAGGTGTTGCAACAAAACCACAGTCAATATAAAACCTGAGCCTTATCACTGTTGATATAACCATTGATAATTTGTACGATGATCGAATAATATACATGAGGAGAACATAGTCAATTACACACAGACATCATTTTCAAAATTAGCCACAACCCTAATCGGGCCTAGCAAAACACATGTGTTTCCAATTTCAATCAAGACCACGCTAGTAAAAACACCATAATGAAAGGAGACAATTCTCGACTGTATATAATTACCCATTCCCATTGTAATTGTTCAACAAATTTTATCATAAAAATATGAGACAAGGAATCGATGAAAAACCTCCATAACCATTCCAATGATAAACTCATATTTGACAACCAAGAAGATGCTCTAAGGGAGCAAGGACAATTGGAGATTAAAATCGGGCTCCATCGAAAACAAATGCAGGGAGACAATCAAGAGCACGCTCATCTTTTAACAATAGCACTGAGAATTGGAGGTCTTTAGAGGCTTATCAACCATAGGTAAAATACCTTTCGATACAGACACAACAATAAGCCACAGAGTCTTCTTATTAATCCCAGTATGGGAACTGGAACCAATAGTTAGCCACTGAGGAAAGCAACGACGGGTAGGGTAAAAAACATCCCGTGCACATAGTGCGTTTCACGCTTGCAAAGGAGAGGCAAATTTAACTGAACAATGACAGTTATTCAAAGAACACGCAGAGATATAACCTCTCTTTCCATTTTCTTAAGAGTCGAACAACCTGACATCAATATCAGTGAGGATACATAGCGTCGAGGTATAACTTATATCACCCGACAACCATACAATACAAATTAATGTTATGGCCACCCGAAGACTGGATCTTGGGATACTTCGGTGAAAGGAAAATAAGAACGAGCCCATGACCATGAATCTGGGTTTGAATAAATTGCACAACAACCAAATGGAAATCCGAATGTCATTGGATAAGGGTTACAATCATGACTATGAGGGAACAACCAACGATAATACACAGAACGAAACCCTCCACCATTAATACAGAGCGATATATACCACATTCACTTATTATCCACATAGACCCATCACGATATTAAACCGACTGAAAAATCAGTCAATGCACAACTTAAAAAAAACCCAATTCTTTTGCTTGCAATTTGAAACATTTTACAGTCATCACAGAGAGAAATATCACATATTTACATAGTCGAAATTCTCAGGAACACACAAACCTAAGCATTACTGAGCCATTATTTGTTCATACACATAGAATATTTCATGGATAGAGAGAAAAAGAACGATACTAGTAACAAAATTTTTAAAAGGGTGAGTTGGCCGAGCCTTCTTCTTTCCAAGAGCTTGAAATGTGGAGCTTCACAACCAACAGACCGAAAATACAACAATGAACAATGCTAGGGTCATGGCCGATAGGGGAAGTATGGAGTGACGTACAGTAAATGCATGTCGCTTCCATCTCCTGGCCTATTCAATTTGAAGTACGAGACAACCAAACATTCACCAATCAATTAAACCATGTATTCAATGCCCAAACATTTGAAATATGCAAAAATATCCTTTGCATAGTGCGCCACCCAAACATTTACACGTTAACCCTTGCCAAGTTCTATGCCATCATACATATTGCGATGTTATATGTGCCCAAATCAAATCTATTGAAAATCGCATAGCCACTAACCAACCATAGTATAATAGTTAGGACCAACACTATTATCCTTTTACTTTTCCATTCGAATTTGCATATAACCTTTTATCATAGCTCAAACATAGATCCTTTTCCCTTTAGAATTTTTTCATAGGTTTTTCTCTCTTTGTTTTGACTATGTTATCACTAATATATCTCTTTTATATATGTGGCTAGGAAACCGATCACAATGATTAGTGACATGGTTAAATCATATCAACTGTAAATATATTCCCATCATAACAAAAAATGCTTTGAATTGCAGAAGCATTCCATAAAATGCATCATCCACATGTTACTATGTCAAAATGAAACCAAGACTACATTATCAACCATGTAGGATTGTGTAAGAAGCATCAAAACAACAACATAAAAATGTGTGATATGTTTATCCTTGCACCTCTAGTCTACATGGGGGTCCCACCTACTAGTATTATATTACTAGCATAGTTAAATAATAGGGATTTAGAAATACTTTGTGGGAATAATTCATCATTACGATTTTAATCATCAACAAACTGATGAATCCACAGGGAAATCTGTATCCAACAGATTGAGAACTCAAAATTTATGGTTTGATAGACCAAGTAATATCAGATCAAGAAGATATAAATCATAATGATTATGCAACAGGGGGAAGTGAGTAGATTTAATGGAAAAATGGTCGCGAATTTGGGAATAACTCATGGAAAGTGTTAAGTATGAGGGGGTTTATCCCTGTAAGAATAATCATTCAACTAAAATTTTCTCTTAACTTCAAGGAGAATTTTTTTTTGAACTTTCTCTTTTGAATCTCCAAATGGATGAAGAAACGGAAAGTAGAAGCAGGATGTAACCAACTATCTCAAAAAACAACAGTGAAAGAAGATAACAAATTCAATGATGCCTTCAGGGGGAACATGACAACAGTCGTGTAATATTGATTTTTATTGATTAAAAATACTTTGCAGAAGTGTCGTTGTGGAAAAACCGATCCAACATTTTATTTTTGACAAAAATTGAAACAACAAAATTAAAACAACAGAAATGAAACAACAAAATTAAAATGAACAGAATTGAAATGAAAAAAATGAAAATATCATAAATGAAAAAATACTAAAATACATAAACAAAACAAACATCGTTAAACTCTTCAAGTTGGTTCCACGTAATGTTTTATATGGGAACCGTTAGTGCTATAGGAGAAAAATCGCTCTTGTAAATCTTTTAGAATATACAAATTTGCACCTAGGACAAAAGCGATCTTGAAAGGACCCAACCATAATTTTTGAAACTTTGAATGTCTTCCCCTATCAGCATGAGTTGAATCCCACAACAATACCTTCTCATTGACTTTAAACTTGACAAATTTGACACTCTTGTTGAAATATTTTTTAACAGTTTGCTGCATTTTCTTTATATTACCCAAGGAAAATGTCCTTTTCTCCTCTAAAGCCAGGAGTGCATTCATCCTTTGAGAAATATCAGAATAATTTAATTCTTCGACCTTTAGCATTAACCTTAAGGAGGAAAGTTCCAACTTAGTAGGGAGAATGGCTTCTTGACCATAAACAAGATGGAAATGAGTGCAACCAGTGTTCACCTTGGTGGTAGTTCGATTTGCCCAAAGGGCGTAAGTGAGGAGAGTGTTCCATTGACGAGGCTTATATTCGATGGGAATTTTGATAATTCTCACTAGATTCTTGTTGGTAGACTCAATCTGTCCATATCCTTGGGGGTAATAAGCTGATGAGGTAAAAATTTTAACACCCAAAATTGGGCCAACTTAGTAGAAATAAAAGCACGACCATTGTTTGTAATAATTTCCAAAGGAAGACCAAATCTGGAAAAAAATATTATTTTCAAGGAAAGAAATCACCTGCTCATATGTCGAATGTTTAAGCGGGATAACTTCATCCCATTTTGTAAAATAGTCTGTGGTTGTCAATATAAAGACTTTTCGTGCTAAAGATGGAGGATTAATAGGACCAATAAAGTCCAATTCCCACTTTGAAAAAGGAAAATCCGGGAGGACATGTTGTAACGACATGGCTAAAAGGCGTTATTTCCCAATAAATTTCTGGCACTTGTCACAAGATCTCGAAAAAAAATAAGAATCATGAAAGATTGAAGGAAAATAGTATCCTTTTTTGATAATCTTAAAAGCAACAATTTTAACAGAAAAATGACCTCTTACATGAATAATGTAATTTGAAGAACCATGAGTTTATTGCAACAGTTTTTGTGCTTCCTCATTGTTTACACATCGAAGAAACATACCATCGACATATATTCTAAACAAGAAGTCTCCTATAATGACGTATCTGGCAGATTCGAGACAAATCCTTCTTCTTTGATGAGTGTCTAAGTTATTTTGACATCTTTGATTTTGAAAATAATAAACCAATTTTTTATACCAAGGATGTTCAGATACATGAAGGATTTGATTATCAATGTAGAATAGTGTTGATAGAGAACTATCATGTTCATCAATTTCTTCACTAGTTTCAACATGATGAGCTAAGTGAATGGCTAAGTCACGTCCCTTGATGGTGTTAGAAGTCACGATAGTTAAATCATGCTCTTGGATCTTGGCAAGCCAATGTGAAATCTTCTCTAAAAGATAAGTCTGTGAGAGAAAAAACTTGACATCGGGTAAAGAGAATTTTACCAACGTATGCTTACCTAAGATGAAGTGGCGAAATTTCTCAACAACTTTAACAAGAGAGAAAGCATGTTTTTCAATAAAAGAATATTTAAACTCATCACCAGACAATATTTGACTCATGTAAGCCACTGGTTTTGTGTTATCTTGGTCATCACCTTGCATGAGGATAGCAGAAAATGCTTCCTTTGTGGCATTAGTGTATCTCATAAATTCCTTCTCAAAATTGAGCTTCACCAGAACCGGTGCGAAATTGATTGCTTTCTTGATCCCTACAAAAGAATTTTCGACATCATCTGTCCAAGAAAATGAACGATCTTTATTAAGAAGACTATGAATTGGCTTGACCATTACAACAAAATCATAAAAAACCCTACGAACAAAGTTGATAACCCCCATAAAAGCTTGAACCTCCTTCTTGGAAGTGGGAGCAAGAAGATTTAAGATAGAAGCAATCCTTTCAGGATCAATGCTTATTTCTGAATCAGAGACAATGTGTTCAAGGAGATTACCCTTGGTAACGTTGAAATTATACTTAGAAGTATTTAGAGAAATGTCAAATTTCCTACATCGCATGAGAACTCTTTTAATATGACAAAATGATCTGATCGGTTTTTAGAGTACACAATTAAGTCATCAAGATAGATCTGAATAATATTTCTGATCAAATCACCAAAATCTATTTTCATAGCTCTTTGAAAAGTGGCACCTGCATTAGATAATCCAAAAGGCATACGTTCATAAGAAAAAGTGCCCCAATGAGTAATCAAAGTGGTTTTATATTTATATTCCCTTTTTACCTTGATTTGATTGTAGCCAAAGAAACCGTCAAGTAAGGAAATCATCTATGACCTTGCAACCTACTGAAAATCATTTCCATATTGGGGAGAGGAAAGTGATGTTTTATACTATCCCGATTCAATGCGTGAAAATCTATGCATAATCTGATTTGACTAGTAGTTTTTCGAATAGGAAACAAATTAGAAACCCATTCTGAATACGTAACTAGGAAAATTAACCCGGCCTTCAAGCATTTTTCCAACTCCTTTAAAATAGTCGCTTCCAGTGCAGGGTTAATGGGTCTTTTTTTTTTCCTAACTAGTTTTATGCCCTCCTTGATAGGAATGGCATGTTGTATAAGAGCATGATCAAAACCACAAAGATCATCATAAGACCAAGCAAAAACATCTTGAAATTCACCAAGGAGTCTTGCAAACTTCAATTTTTCTTCATCATAACATTGGGCACCTATTTTAACATTCTTTGGAGACTCGAGTGTTCCAATGTTCAAGGAAATGGTTTCACCCACTTTCCTTTTCGACTCTTGTTCTTTATGTTTCTCTTTGTTGCCTATATCACTTGATGAAAATGAACTTTATAGAGGAGTCAATCCTTTAGGAATCTTGTTATCTTCCATTGATATAATTTCCTTAGGCTTATAAGGTTCATTTTAAATGAAAGCACATATGATTTCATCACTAGGGAAGACCTGCCATGATTCTATATTTTCAAGGATGTGTGGACGATACAGAGATTTAAAAGTACAATCAGATCTTTGTGGAAGAATTTGCTGATTAGGAGAGGTTGCAAAAACAGGTAATCGATCAACCATTGAGTTCAATTCTCTTTTAACATGAGTGATGTTGAAATATAGTAGGTTTGAGATATGTGCCCAAACAGTTTGGGTGTAGCATTTCATTAACTTGTTGCTAGGAGAGTATATCTTACGTATAAGGTTCACAACAAGCCCGAAATCCCCAAAAACTGTAAGGTGACCACAACTCGTATTATAGGCATTTTCAATGCCTAACAATAATGCTTCAAATTTAGCGACATTGTTTGTGCAAGAAAACTCTAACCTATAGGAAAAGTTATGAATTTTTCCCATAGGAGAATACAAGATAATACCAGATTTGTTTCCTTCATTGGAGCATGAACCATCAAAGTTCATATGCCACATCCCATCGTCTAAGTCGATTTGTTCCAATGTAGTGTTGTCCTCCTCAGCAAAGATGGAATACACTCCTAGGTCCTATTCAATATAATTTACATTAGGTTGTGGGGCACTTTCTATGTAAGGTGAAATTCTTCCCTCTTTGAGGACTATGATGTTTTTACCATTTCAAGGAATGAACAAGCGTGTCCCATTGAGGGAGATGTATCCACTCATCAAATGTTTCCAATCTCTTCCTAGGATGATCGAGTAGTTACTTACTAACATATCGATTACCTGAATATTAAGGGTTGTCCTTATTTCAGGGTGCATGTGCAAAACTAAGGTCATGTCCTTGATTTCACCTATGGTTGTTTGTTGTAGACTATTATAAGAGAGCATACTTTTAGAGTTTTCATTTGTACAAGACAATCCTATCTCTTCCATAATAATCTTCGACATTACACTTGGAACCGAACCGTTGTCAATGAGGCAACAATGGGAAATCTTATCCATAATCTTTACAAAAATATAAAACGGTTTTTTTTTTACAGGGTATATAAAGTTATGTACACCTACTTTATTTACAGACGAATCCTCTTCATCTACTCTTTAGAGAGGTTTGATACAATGGAAGCTTTTCCTTCCATGAAATTTTTTAGATGTTTCTGTTGTTCAGGGATGACAACCATGTCCAGAAGGGTTTCATCTGCTTTGATGTTGGCCAACTGATTTAGAATGTTGTATTTGGAAGAGGGGAGAGGGGAGGTATTTATTTGAATGTTAGGAGCCTTAGGAACCTGCAAAGTAGCAGCTGGTGAAGATGAGCTTGGGCTAGAAGAAGTGCAGGGAGGATCATATTTGCTTTTGGGAGCATAGGATTTATTTCTAATATTTATGTTCATGACATCTTCTGGCTCTACAAAGTCTAGGACAACGATGGTAGTTTCAGGTCTCTTACCAAATATTTTATCTCTGGCATTCTTCTTTACCTCACATGTACTTTCATCATGGTGTTCCTCGCAAAAGTTAGACCAACTACGAGGCATGATAGCTTTAGGTTGAAAATTATTTTCATTTGGATTTATAAAGGGGGGTGCAGAAGAAGATGAAGCTCTAAGGGTAAGAGAGGAGACATTTCCTTTTCGCTCATACACTATCATTCGATTATTATTGTCTTGTATAAGTTGTAAGAGGGCAAACATGTTTGTCTGTTTAACTGAGTCTCTCTTAGGAAGACCTGTTCTTTCAAGTTGTTCTTCATACTCTAAACAAGTATGCAGAGCGAAGCCAAGGTTATCAATGGCCTTTTCCTCAAGACTATGACGATAGAGGGAAGGTAATGCATTATAATAATGTATGAAAGTGGCTTGTTTATGAGGGAGAATGAGTTCAAATATTTGGTTGTATAATTTAGTGAAACACAAGTTAAAGGACTTGATAGTCTCACCATCCTTATAAGCGATGTTATTGTACTCCCGTAACTTCTCGGCTGGGATTTTGGATTTCCCATAGGTAGATATGAACCAATAGACTAACTCCTACAAAGTAGATAAAATATTAGGATGGAGATCAAAGAAATCGGTCGCAACCTTCCCTTCAAGGGAATTCACAAACAAGCGCATACAAGTATCATTGTCATTGGATCCTATGTTGTGACAGGCATTAGAAAATGCCACCAAATGTTCATTCGTAGTGACAGTATTGTTCCCGAAAAACCTAGGGAGATTCTCTTTGAATTTAGGAAGTGGACGAGTAGCAGGTTCTAGGTTAAGAGGGGAGGAAACATGCCACGGGGTAGTTGTAGCATCTTCTTCAAACTAAAAAAAGTCCATACTTTTTAATGACTTTGATGGGATTTTTGGTAGATTGGATATGGACTTGGTGACTATATAAGCTACCAATCACTGATGAAGATAAAGGTTGAGATGAATAAGTGCCTCCAGTGCCACCAAAGCCACCACTCGATGTCATCTTGTGGATGATAGGTAAGGGAGAGAAAGACGAACTAGATGAATCATACAAGGTTCTCCTTAGAGCACTTTGTTGGGTTGATAACACAACGTTCCTTGTTCCTATTTCAACAATAGGATTAATTTTTGGCGATAAACCTCTTCTTCTCCTAGAAAAATGAGGATCTAAGGACATGAAAAGAAGATCAAAAATGAAGGAAAAAGAAGGCTATGGTTGATTCCTAAGTTGTGTTTTCCTAGCTTCCCAATGTTCTTGGGCACTTATGTCTTGTTCAATTGCTACCCATGAGAAATTAATCTCAACCCGGGTATTAACAGTATCTAAGATGGTATTAAACAATTTTAAAGCAATGTTGGTCTGATCGTGAAGACCAGGCTCAATATTAGGCTGCCTTGCAACAGGTACAGTCATTAAGAAATGAAGTAGTCAAAGAATCAATATAAAAAAAGTAGATATATTCAATGATAATCAAGCATAAAAAAAACAACCAGAGAGATATGGAAAATCTCCCCAGTATGGTTGCCAAATAAATGTTGAGGAAAATATATGAAATAATATTACTCAAGCATTTTCAGATCTTGCTTGGCTAAGGAAAGATAGACGGGAACATCACCCTATATTTATAGCCTCAAAATTTGTTTCTTAATCCACAAGTATTAGTTACAAGGGCTTAGGATGATTTTTTATAAATAAAAGATTGTTTTAAAATTCAATATTTTATATAAATTTTCTAAATATAACAGATGCAAAATTAAATGTGGAGACAAAAGGAAAAATAACAAGTCAATATTTAACACAGATGAGACAGAATAGCAATCACTTATTTCATTCCAAGGAATCAAAAGAATAGTTCTCTTCACAAAAATCCCAGAGGGAGTTTGGACCAAAGTCTAACTTAGATGTCCCCGATGAAAACCATACAAAAGGACTTCTGACAGAAAGTAAAAAACTGAACTTTAAAAGCTGGATCAACTTTCCACGGATTGTTTCCCACTCGACTCTGCACAATATCCTTTATTAGTCATGAAATTTAATTCATAAATAAACAAGTCTACACAAACTATCAAAGATAGATCAACACCTCTGGAAAAAAAAAGTGTCTAAATGATGCAATTCAACCTTGAATATTGATGTCTACAATAGGACCCTGACGTCATAAAAGAGAATTAGGCTTTTAATGAATTAAAGAATGAATGAAAGTTGAACTATCTCAATAAAACTCAAGAGCATACCTTAATATACTTTCTCCTTCTATTCTCCCCTTGTTTTTCCTTCTATTTTTTCCTTTAAGAAATCAAAATTAGTTGAAGTAGTTAAACTACTTCTTTTAGTTAAGTTAACTAAAACTCAACTAACTTTTAGTTTAGGAGAAAACTTAATATAATAATAATAATAATAAGGGTCTTAATTAAATAATAACTAGTAGGTGGGACCCCTTGTGAGTCCCTTTAGTTTCTTAACAAAAATAAACACAACTAGTCAATCAATCAAACACATCCCTCCTTGTGTCTCCCATTATCATTCTCATAATTTTAAAATAAATATCAATGATATTTTAAACTATATCCCAAAAAATAGTGTGTTGTCCAAAAATTTAAATAGTACACTGTCCTCAACAATCAATAAATAAATATACTCAAAAACCATATATGCCACTTTGGGAGGCAATTTCCCTTTGTAACTGTTGTCTCCCTTTGATTTCTCTGAACTAGCCTTAGGTTGTGTGGAGCCTTTAGGCTTGATATCACTGATAACATTAGAGCAGTCATCTCTCAAGTGCATGCGGGATGAAACAAATTTGGTGAAATCACTTGAGGGAGAGGAGGGGGAAGCAACAAATTTTCCTTTATCATGTGCATGGTGGGCTTCATTTTTGAGTCTCTTGCTTGCGTGGGAAGACTGTACAGGTGAGTGTGCCGAGTCAATTTGGAAAATTGGGTTAACCAGTGGAGGAGGAGTAGGTAGAGACAAATTGGGTCAGCCACGATGTTGGGAGACTGTTGGGTGAACAATCTCTTGCCATCCATGATTTTCAGGGACTTTAGGTTGTAATGAGACATGAGGGGGAATTGGGATATCAAGGACATGCTGAGATTGGAAGGGAGGCCTTTCTGGCCTATGTTGGACCATCCCTTGCCCAATCCAGTTGAAAAATCCAGCTTGGAAGAGCTGGTTTAACTCTTGTGGATCTGCATCAAAATGTATCGAAAATCTTGGCCTTCTAGGGCCTCTGTTCCAATTTCCTCTTCCCCTATTGTTTTGTCCATGGCTTCCTCTGCTAAAGAAGCTCATTCATGTATGCAGCGTTTATTAGAAACTATCTTCTTAAGCAAATCATACATGACATCTCTTTAAATATGAAACAAAGTTTGGCTCAACAACACATCAGACTCGTGCAATCCAATCCATAAAAATCGTTTAATACTTGTCAATGAGCAAGGGGTGAATAAGGGTTCTGGGATATCTTAGGGGTTGTATTGAGTGAAAAGTGATAAAATGAAAGGGAGTAGATCATGATTAATGCTCAACAAATCATCAAACAATCAACTATATTGTAATAACAAAACATATCAAGTGTAACCCATCTATGTGTCATCCTTCAATTGCTATAATACAAAGTTTCCCTTTAGTTATAATTTAATTTTAAGAACATGGCATGCAAAGTGAATCTGGGAATGTGAGGGTATTCGTAATGTGCGAAAAAGTGAGAGAATGGAAGGGAAGTTAATGGATATTGTTCATAAAACAAATTAAGTAATCAATAATCATAGTTTTGTACTAAAATCAATCCAAAAAATACCAACACCACACCAACAATTACTGTGTATCAAATTGTTCGTTGTTCCAACATTTAAATTTCCCAGAATTTCTCAATTCCTAACAGTCTATGCAATCCTACTCATAATTGAAACAAACTTTCCATTTCAACAATCCTGTTAAGAAAACGTTGATCTTTTATTTCTTTGTCTTCCTTTAAAAACAAAAACACACAAAAATATGTTCGACCTCTATCCCATAATGCATCATTGTAATAATCAACATCCACTGTCTACCAATTTACAATCGGGCCTAATTAAAATATACACAGGTCCCTTTTTTTTTAAATACGAACAGTTTTCCAAAATATGCCCAATTACACACAGACTTCATCATATCAATTAACAAGGTGTTGCAACAAAACCATAGTCAACATAAAACCCAAGCCTTATCATTGTTGATATAACCATTAATAATCTGTACAATGATCCAATAATATATATGAGGCGAACATAGCCAATTACACACATGCACCATTTTCACAATTAGCCACAACCCTAATCGGGCCTAGCAAAACACACAGGTGTTTCCAATTTCAATCAAGACCACACTAGTAAAAACACCATAATGAAAGGAGACAGTTCTCGACCGTATATAATTTCTCGTTCCCATTGTAACTGTTCAACCAATTTTATCATAAACATATGAGACAAGGACTCGACAAAAAACCTCCATAACCATTCCATTGATAAACTCATATTTGAAAACCAAGAAGATGGCCAAAGGGATCAAGGACAGTTGGAGATTAAAATCATGCTCTATTGAAAACAAATGCAGGGAGATAATCAAGAGCATGCTCATTTTTTGACAATAGCACATAGAACTGGAGGTATTTAGAGACTTATCAACCATAGGTAAAATACCTTTCGATACAGACACAACAGTAAGCCACAGAGTCTTCTTATTACTCCCAGTCTGAGAAACAGAACCAATAGTTAGCCACTGAGGAAAGCAACGATGGGTAGGGTAAAAAAACGCCAGTACACATAGTGCATTTCATGCTTGCAAAGGAGAGGAGAAGTTAACTGAACAATGACATTTATTCAAAGAACACACAAATATATAATCTCTTTGTCCATTTTCTTAAGATCTGAACAACTTGACAACAATACCAGTGAGGACGCATAATGTTGAGGTATAACTTATATCACCCCACAACCATACAATACAAATTAATGTTATGTCCGCTCAAATACTGGATCTTGAGATACTTCGGTGAAAGGACAATAAGAATGAGTCCACGACCATGACTCTGGGTTTGAAGAAATTACACAGCAACCAAATGGCAATTCGAATGCGACTGGATAAGGGTTACAATCATGATTGTGAGTGAACAACCGATGATAATACACAGAACGAAACCCTCCACCATTAATACAGAGCGATATGTACCACATTCACTTATTATCCACAGAGACCCATCATGATATTAAACTGACCGAGCAACCAGTCAATGTACAATTTAAACAAAACCCAATTATTTTTCTTGCAATCCGAAACATTTTACAGTCATCACAGACAGAAATATCACATATTTACATAGTCGAAATTATCAGGAACACACAAACCCAAGAATTACTGAGCCATTATTTGTTCATACACAGCGAATATTTCATAAATGGATAGAAAAAGAACCATAACTGTAACAAAACTCTTAAAAGGGCGAGTTGGTTGAGCCTTCTTCTTTCCAAGATCTTGAAATGCGGAGCTTCACAATTAACGGACTGAAAATGCAACAAGGAACAATGCTAGGGTGACGAACGATAGGGGGAGTATGGAGTGACGTGCAGTAAATACATGTTGCTTCCATCTCCTGGCCTATTCAATTTGAAGTACAAGACATCCAAACATTCACCAATAAATTAAACCATGTATTCAATTCCCAAACATTTGAAATCTGCGATAATATCCTTTGCATAGTGTGCCACCCAAACATTTACACGCTAACCCTTGTCAAGTTCTATGCCATCAAACATATTGCAATGCTATATGCGCTCAAATCAAATCTAACGAAAATCACATATCCACTAACCAACCATAGTATATAGTTAGGACTAACACTAGCATCCTTTTACTTTTCCATTCGAATTTGCATATAACCTTTTATCATAGCTCAAACATAGATCCTTTCCCTTTGGAATTTTTTCATAGGTTTTTCTTTCTTTGTTTTGACTATGTTATCACTAATATATCTCTTGTATATATGTGGCTAGGTAATCGATCACAATGATTAGTGACATGGTTAAATCATAGAAACTGTAAATATATGCTCATCATAACAAAAAATGCTTTGAATTGCAGAATCATTCCATAAAATGCATCATCCACCTGTTACTATGTCAAAATGAAACCAAGAATGGATTGTCAACCATGTAGGACTGTGTAAGAAGCATCAAAACGAAAAAAAAAAAGTGTGTGATATGTCTATCATTGTGCCTCTAGTCTATAAGGGGGTCCCATCTACTAGTATTATATTATTAGCATAGTTAAATAATAGTTCTTTAGAAATATTTTGCAGGCGGAATTCATTGTTACGATTTTAATCGTCGATAAGTTGCAAAGTTAAAATTCAACTATAAGGTTGAAATTCATGTTTAGTGGCTACTGCAGAATTGGTAAAAGTTTGATGGATCGACGATTAAGATCATGTTTGATTTAAGATCAACAACCCAGATTTAGCCTTGATTGAATTAAAAACTTATAATTTTTCGGAGTTTGGCAAGTTTCAAAAATCAACGATCGAGATTCATTTTCGACAGTTGGGAAAAAAAATCAAATTGGCGATTGAGATTCATCGATAGAGTTGGGTGAAGTTTGACGAATGCATGGTCAAGATATTTTTGAATGGGAGATTGAAGGCCCAGATTCATCTAGGGTCGAAAACTACTAAGTGATGGAGTTATCCATGAGAATTCATTGGTAGTCGATGGTTGGATCAACGATATTGTCGAAGTGTTCTATTTGTCGAAGAAAATCACCTATCGTTGATGGCCAATGATTGTGGGGGGCAAAAATTAGTGAAAGGTGTTGAAATTATGCTAACACCAAGAGGGGTGGGTGAATCCGTATAAGATACTTTTTACTTTATTTAACCATTCTTCAATCATTTTATTATATGAGAAACAATAATCACATATAAACTCAAACCACAATGCACATAATTTAACATGGAAACCCAATCGAGAGAAAACCATAAAACATATATTTATAAAGTTTTGTAGGCACCAACTTATTATTACAAAGATTGTTGGAACCAACCTATTGGAGACACCGATCTCCTTAACTAAGCACCAACTCAACAATATGTAGGAACCAACCTACTGGAGACATCAATATCTTCAACTAAGAACCAACCCAACAACACTTGTAGGAACCAGCCTATTGTTACAATATTTGCAGGCACCAATCTGTTGGAGACACCAATCCCCTCACCTGAGAACCAACTCAACAAGATATGTGTAGAAACCAATGTAATATATTCATACATAGAGTACTTCTTAATTCACCTGCATGTTTTCTTCCATAGACAATCCTTCAAACCCTAGTCACATGTAGCCTTCATGCTCTATTCATCCTCATAACATCATTCCAGAATATAATCCCCGACGTCAACATCAAAACCTTAGAATAACACACACGACAACATCACAGTGATGACATCACAACATCATAATAGCGCATATGACAACATCACAGTGACAACAACATCTCAACCTCATAATATCACATAAGTCAACATCAGATTCCTATAGCGCACCTTGAGAACAAGAAAGACCCCAATAAAATCCCTTAGACTTCTCTTGCACACCTTTGGATCCCAAAAATATACCCCATCACCTTTAGCACACCTCAGATCACTTAGTCACATCTTAGACTTGATCCCTTGCTTGGTTTCACTACAAATGTGCATATCTATCATGTATTTATAGTAATTATGTCCCTATTTCCAGGATCGACCTGTAAGATTGGCTGATCCAAACTCGATTTTCTAGATGGGTTGTTGGACAAAAAAATCACATCTCTTCGTTCCTAGGGAGTTAGAAATGTCTCAAAATTATATTTCCAACCATATAATTTATACTCCCATTTGAGATAGGTATGTAGGGTAAAAATACCTTCAAAGATAGGGTATCCAAACTGATCATAAAAAAATCCAAAAGTAATACTTTCAACAATATTCATATTGCAATAGTTATCTTGGACATTTTTAGGATTGTAATATTTATCTTGGACATGTCTAGAATCCCCCTATATTGGACATCAATGACAACAATATTTCCAACAATCTCCCCCTTTGTCATTGATGGCAACCCTTAGTCAATTCTATAATACTCCCACTGTTTGGAACTCTCCTTGTGTCTACAATTCTTCCTATGTCTGCAACTTCTCCACCTTTGACATCAATGGAAAATGGTTCCCCCCCCCTTATATTTTTCTTCCCTTTATTGACAAGATGAGAGAGATATCACTCCCATACAACTTTTCTCTCCTTTGAATTTGAGTATGTATACATCTATTGAGGTTTTGTTTTCATTTGCCACTAATCTTCCTGAATCTTCTTTCCTTATCTCACACCCTTTAGAATGAAATGTGAGGTTGTTGTTATAGAAATATTTGCATCACCCCATGAAATCTTGCACAAAAGGCCTTTTTCCATTTCCCTATGAAAATTTGAAGTCCTTTTTTGCAAATCCCAGAGCTAAAAATATAATGTTTTCCACATATACACACCTTGCCTACTATAAAACATGTGTATATGCAGGTTGCACCACTACATCCTGCGTATATTGGGAAATGTGCCCAAAATTGAAAAATGGTGTCGGGTTTCCACGTCACGTCACGAGATCAATGATCCTTGGCCTTCCATATACTGGAAACGTTCCAACTCAGCCCTTCAGTTCCACTTGAAGGTTATAAATGGGCCAAATATGAGCTATGGAATGGAAGAGAAAGAATTCAACTTTGAGAGCAAAGTTACTCTAGAGGAATTATTCACTTCACATTGAGTCTGCATCCGTTTATCCTTTAAGTCTGAACACATTGTTCATCCCCCAAGCTCTTCCCTTACTGATTGAGAACTTCATTGTCTCTCTTATATGATCTTGCCCTTGGTGGAGGATTTAAGTGGTGGAGGCCCAACTGGAAGGAACTTAGTTTCTCAGTTCCAAACCATGCCGACACAAAAGTCTGTAACTTATTCACTTCTGATGATTATATCTTAATAGAAATACTCTTTTCTCGTCCAATTAACATATTGCAAATATTTGAATTATTATTCCATGGGCGTATTTTTTATGAATGTTGATGGATTATGCTATTGAATGTGCTAACATCATATATTATCACCATATGCTTGAGTTGCTTGGTTGTTGAGGACTAGTTGCAGGTATATTGCTTTGGGTCAAGTGCTTAACGGTGAAATTCATCGAACCTCTGGATGAGGTAGGAATTTTATCTTGTCTTGCTATCATATTTGTCTACATAGAATAATTAAGAGTAGAGTTGATTTCTGTAGTCATTTCCATCTATTGTGGTTTACCCCTAGCCATAGAGAGTTTTTCCTCGTAACATAATTGGCGACATACTCGGGATTGAATCTTCTTTTTTGGGGTTTGGAGTGTTTTTCTCCTTAGATTTCTCTCGTTCATATTGAGTTTCTTTTCGTATGATTGTTTGACAACATATGTCCACTCTGGGTCTGAGTCTTTCAGCCTTCTCCTTAGCCTAACTGTTTTTTGACACATATACGCAGGTTTTTTTCTTGACATTCACGTACATACACATGTTGTCCTTCTTCAAGTTGCGTACATACACGCTTTTCCATTGAACAGTCACGTACATCAAACTTTGTTGCTTGATTTCTCGGTTTGGTGGTTGTTGGGTAGGTTTTGAATATTGTTGAGTCTTCTTGGGTCTCTGTAGTGACTATTAAGTGTCTATGGAATGACAAGAAACCTGTTTTTGGTTGAATTTTTGGGCGGTGCCTTTCTCATCATATTTTCATTTTGATTTTTATTTCACCTTGGGTTGGGTGTTTTTCTCCTTGATATCCTACGTAGGTTGTCTCTGTCTATACACAATAGAGTCTTTATATCAAGTTGTTGTTCAGTCCTTGCATTTTCATTTTTATTATATTGAAAATACAAAAATATTAGGCATTTTACATTGATTGACATTTTGATCTCTTGAGTCTTTGTCATTTATCTTAGTGCATGTAAAGAAAGATTGCATTTTTATTTAGAATTGAAGAATTGAATTGAAAATTTCATTTTTAAGAAGCATATCATTTATTGGAAATTGAAGTTAGGACTTTGCATTGTATTCATATTCATTTATTTTACTTGTTGAGTCATAACATCACTAGTTTCATGACCACACCTTTTGAGTAAGAGAGGCCATTAAAATTAACACTATAATTTAAAATTGATTAGTAACGATTTTATTTTCTAGGGTGCACAAACTAGCTTAGGATTTAGTTCCTTGGAATACGATTTTGTGAGTAAACTCCTCCAAGGCTATTAAATCAACATATGTGTCTGACTAAGGGAGTGGAGAAATCCATTGTATAATTGGTAATATCAGGAGGCTCCTCTTACACCGTGTTATAACCCTATGTTTCATAGGATCAACTGATGATTATTATCCCTTATTCTAGTTAAATTATGTTGTAAATAATATTTTTGTTTTGAAAATGATTTACAAAAGAAAAAGAAAAAAAAAAGAAAGAAAAAGAAAATAAAATAAAATAAAGAAAATAAAAAATACAAAAAATCAAAAGAGGGTATAAAAAATAAAAAATAAAATGATAAAACCCCATGAAATAATTTGGCTTGATTCATAATGTCTAACCATGATCAAGCTCTTTCAATTTATGCAGATATGTTAGTGAATAAATTTGATCAAACAGTTTAAGATTGGTCAAATGTCTTAGGTTAGAGTAATTTTTGACCCAATAGTTTAATCTGGGTCAAATGTGCTAGATAACTAGATTAGGATATAGGTTAGCATGTTTTATTTTCAATAAAATTCAGGAAAGATTGATTAAATGCCTTTGTTTTGAGTTAAAATGGTGTATTTTTTACCCCTTGGTGACAAACTGAAGAAAGGGTAAGCTGCAAAAACCCACAAAATGATTTTATCCTAAGTTTTGGGTGATATGACATTTTTGGTGCATTGTGTTAAAGGGCATGCTGATCTCAGTGGCCGATCAATGTGCGCTCAGATCTACGGTCGACAGAGAATATCAACCCCCCCCCGACCTTTCTNGGGGGGGGGTCCGAGTTGGTGGTATTCTCTGAGCGGGCCCCTCATAACATGTCACCTTCCCAATAACTTGGACCCCTCTCACTCCTTACCACTTACCGCCTACCCCCCCCTCCGAGTAAACTACCAAACGTCTCACCCATACCACCTCCACACTCTACCACCACACTCCACTACCATGCCTCCACATCACACTCCACTCACCTGTTGCCCGTCACATCTAATCCGCTTGTTATCCATCCATTACCCTCCACATCACCTCCATACACCTGTTGGCCATTCAATTCCCTCCACATCACGTTCGATATGTCCATTGGCCAATCAATGCAGTCGACCATTATTGTTACCCATTCGACTCACCATTCGCTCCATAATGGACACCCCTTTCAAAATTTTAACGTCGTTCTTTCACCATTCTGCATTGTTCATCGATCCAGACTCAGTCGACCCCATCATTTCATGTTCTCCAGACAACCGCCATCATGCTTATAGTCAACAAACCTCCATTAAAACCTGGTAAACACAATTAACCCCATTTTATGTTTGCAGGTACCATTTTGATCATGGAACCCAAGTCAAAAGCCACCGAAATTAAAGAAAATCCTTTCCTCCCTCTTGTCGATCCATATCATATCCCCCTGGCCGACAAAGACTATCTAATTGCAGAGACAAGGTGTGAATTTGACTTATTCAAATTACACTTCTGGATCAAGGATGTTTTTCTAGATCAAAGCAACGAGATCAGACTCTGGGAGTCCAATCTTCCACTGTATCTTTTTCCCCAAACATATCATTTTCCCAAATTTTCTCTGAAATGCCAAACCCACTACCTCCCCGACCAAAGGGACATTATCTCTTTTTCTGGAGAAACTCTTTTCACCATCACCCCTCAAACGATAGATCAGATACTGTAGATACCTATAAACGATTCTTCACCCCCCTTCTCCATTGAAATCTTAACTGATCTATACCAAAAATTGTATTTCCCATAGAGAGCTCATATCTTTGAACTTTTCCTACCTGAAAATACACAGTTACCCAAAAAGAATCCCCCATACCATTCCTCCATCTTCTCAGTTAAAGGAAACCAGATCATTTCCTCCTAGTGTTGTCTACTAGGATACTATTCATACGAGTGGGTAGATGAACCCATTATGGGTTTTCTATCCATCTTCTCCACTGAAGAAAAGGCTACTACACAGTTTGACTACAATTAGTTTCTATATGACAACATTCATGAACAATTGTTCAAGTTATCTACAGAATGTATGTTCAAGTATTCTTCAATATTGGTTTACATGTTCCTCTTTTTTCAAGTAGACAAGTTCTCCTTCTCCCAGTAGAAGTTGGACCAAGATGGTAATCCTCAACCTGTGACCTCCTAGACTTCCATAGTGAGGAAGAACTCATATGAGTTCAATTTCAAACAATTCATTTACCAATTCTACCATCCAGTGGTATGCATGCTCAGTGGAAGAACATAACCAAGGATAAACGAGGAAATTCATATAATTCTACATTTGTCAGACCTAGCTAAAACAGGGGACTGGTACCTCTACCAAGATCATATGGAAATCAGAATCTACGGATGTGAATTACCCCATTACAAGTTGCCAAAGTATTTTCCTGTCAGGATATTCGCTCTGGAATATATCAGACAGATGATAAATTCAGATGATATTCACTTTGTAGCTTTCAAAAAGAAACAACAACTCGTGATCAAAGGTCAGATAGGTTCTTTCATATGCAACAACATAGCTGCAGGGGAAGAAGCCAACAAGATGTTAAAGGAAATGAAGTTCAATCAAATTTTCTCATGGCACTATGACCCATGTGGCATCATTGCAGAAACCAGGTTAAAGAACAATATTTCTCCCTATGCCCATGTGCCTAAACCTGAAATTGATAAATTCATGAACTAGATAGAGTAGGAGTAAAACACTCTGCTAGACACAGAGCAATAGCCTTCACCTGCCAGCATTTCACAAAACAATACTCCATAGGTACCAACAGAGAAGAGAGCTAGGAAAGAGGTATCTCCCTCAGTCACAAAAGTCTCAACAAAAGACTTCCAAGTCTACAGAAGAGGCCCAAGACTAGTCATACACCTAACAGGTCTAGAGAAGAAGAAACTCAGTCCACCATAGTTATGGAGGGACCACACTCATCACTTTTCTCAGGCAGCCAACAAATAATGTCCACTTCCTCATCCATGAAACAAACAAATAACACATTGTCAACTAAATCCTCACAGGAGCCTGCAAGACTCAACATCTTTGAAAAGTATAAGTTGATCAAAAAGAAGAATGAATTGTTGACCAATAACACATATGCACAATTCTGGAATCATACATCGACAAAGCAACATAGGTTACTTTCTTCCTTTGACACATAAAAAGGAAGGATGCACATGGCATTCTTGCAGGCACATGTGCCTCACCCCAAGGCAATTTCTGATTACAAGAGGTCAACGTTCGAGTTTGATATAAAAGAAGTGAATCCAGATGATCAGATGGATATGCATAGACAAACTGGTGAGATGATTTTCTCCACCCTAGAAAATACCTCCATGACTTCTGCAAAGTTGTAGGTCTCCTTGAACAATTTCTAGTCTCAGTTGAAGCTGGAGAAGATATCTTCCCTAGAAAAAGATAACAAGATTAAATCTCTGGAGGAGCTGGTACTCAATATTGGATATGATCCATCAAATGTTAAAGCAGTTGAGGAGCTACTAAATAATAAGAATGTTGACATAGCATCCTTAAGGAAACAATTGAAAATCCTAGCCATAGAAGACCCACAGGCAAAATAAATGGTAGAGACTAAAGGCCACACGGAGGAAATGCTAAAATTGATCATGGAGCAGAATGAACAAATCAAGGAGATGGAGGTTGAGCTAGAGAAGCTAGTCAAAGAGAAAGAATAGAGTGTGTCAATGACTATCATCCCACTACAAGCAGTCCCTATCACAGGAGTCAATACAATATCAACAACACCTACATCATAAATTCCATCAACTATTCCAATGACAACTCTAGATGCATCAGAAAAGTTGGCAAAGTCAATGGAGGACATGTGTCTGCAAGGACAAGAAATCAAAAGACTACAGGATGGGATTAATAACCTCCAGAAGCTGAAATCCATGTTTTAGTCTAGTTACAACACATAGATGCACAAATCACAGAGGCTCAAGCAATAACTACAAAAGCTGCAGAAGGAGATAGTTATGGCCAAGACACTGTCAGAGGCCAACGAAAACATTTGGATGGAAATATTCCAATCAATGACAGAGATATGGCCCCTGATACAGATTGTTTTTGAACAACATGAATTGGTGCAGAGAGTCAGACAAGCCATTGACAAGATAAGGACATAATTGGGAGAAAAGACTACCGAGGCCACAGAGATCATCAGGTTCTTGAATTCCAAGAATAAAGAAGAGTTGGAAGCACTGGAAATCTAGGATAGGACATAAACGATCCTTGAGGTCAAGAAAGTTTTGACTAAGAAGGGACTGATGATGCAACTTGAGGAGAAAGCTTAGACAATGGATATTGGAGTGCAGAGGTTTTTCAGCAAGGTCGACTCACAACACAAGAAAGGTCTTCCAGGTTTGCTAGTGATTAATGACAAATTGATTACTCTGTCAAACTAAAAGCAGAAGATCCTAGCAGTGGCAAAAGATGGCTCTACGTTTGAAGGCATACAAGGGAGAATAAATGACAAGGATTTCTTGGAAACTCTACAGTTGGACCTGAGCATCCAACATGAGATAAAATACATCTTCATCACCAAGCCAACCTTTTCCAAGTACATAGAGATGGATGAAACTTACAGAAGATCGCTCAAGGTCTCCATCCCCAGTCAAAAGATATGGGAAGACCTATGTGCCTTGATCGAATAGAGAGGATGTGGACATCTGAGTCAGCATGAGGAAGATAGTCAAAGTCAAGTGGATGAATCACCAACTACTTTCCCAGAAATCAACATTCAAGATTTGGACAAATCACCAATAGTCCTATTATTTTGTAATATGTAATCTAGTTAGTTATATTACCGTATCCTAGTCATTAATGACATGATCAAATGTAATTGTTGTATAAATACTTACTTTGAAGTATTGAGGGTTGATTTGTGCACCCAGGAAGCTATCATTGTAATCTTTTTTAAGAAATCGACCAATAATAAAAAGACAGGTTGACAAGATTCTTACGTTTGGATGTTGGTGATGTTCATATTTCTTTGTTAATGTTTATCTTACTCTGTAATCATTTTGTTTTCTGTCTCTAATCTTTTAAAGGAAGTTAATGAAAAAAATTTGTCTCAGACACTCTATTTCTGGTCTTTAGCGATCTGCATGTTATTCTTCTAATATTAATCAAACACATTCTTAATTTCTTCTTTGTTTGATTGAATATCTCACCTGTTCTATATTTCCACCACTTTTAATTCTAAAAGATCTAACATTCTCACTATCTTGCCGTGTGAATCAATCTTATAAAATTTGTATCAGATCTTAATCTTTAACACATGCCCCATAGCCCAATGGATGTTTAAAGAAATACTTCAGCCAATATTTATAAACAAAAAAACAAACCCAGATTATTTTAATTAGCCTAATATCTTAGAACTCAAAACAAATCTAAATCTTACAGAGAGACCCCTCTCTAAAACTAGTAGGGCTAGATCCCAGTTTCGAAGTGGTTTGGTAAGTTACCTTTGTTAATTTCTTCTTCCCTTAACAACCTCTGGGAATTACAGAGTTCTAACACATTGGAGTTAAGCACGAGGTCGCGTGAGGTCAGTTGAAGGGATATCCCCCCGATACCTTCTTAGCGTCAGATATATTTCTGGGGATCTATTCGTGTATGGGGATCTTGATAGTTCCCTTACCTCCGTGAGAGGTAGTGATTTCAAGGTTTCAAGCTTTTCTACCCTGCCCATACAGTGGACCTGACTTACTATTATTCACCTGTGCATTGGTTATACTATGGTTGCTTAGTTGCTTGAATTAGGTGCCACATAGGTTACTTGCAAGTACCCTGGGTCAAATAAGGGTCAAAAAACACATAGCATTTATGGAGGATTACCTTTATGGGGGGATCTGACTGACTGGTTGTTAATCCCATGAGGGCCCTTATAACTGATTCTGATACCTCCGATCTTTAGCAGGGAGTCTCAAGCCCCTCTTGGGTGAAGCATACTTACTTTGGGGAGGGAGGCCCCTTTCAACCACTTTATCCTCTTTGTGTGCATATTGGTTGTTTGATTATTTTTGGTGTGCTCTTTGATTACTAGTTGGCCTTAGGATTTGTTTTTTATATCTTGAATCTTAAGTCATTGTGGAGTCGGACCAACTTCCCTGTCGCTCTTGCCGCTTGTTACAATTACCAATGCATTTTGATTATTTTCCTTCTAAAAGGAGTAGAGTTATTAAACATGGTACACACACCTCCACTTATCATACTTGTGATTCTACAAGGATGATTACTTAACTAAGTCATCAAGATACTGGGAGCCCTTTGAATCCCATACATACTATAGTTAATGGAACCCCTTCGACTCCTGCAACCACAATGGTTGTAGAGTTGAAGGAACATATCATCACTGCTTCCCGTCCTATAATGAATACTTAACCTATTTCCATGAACCCATTTGGGTCTCTTGGTCACTCACAGGGTTATAATGTTCAGTCCATCCTGATAGCCTCTAGTCCTTTTTCCTATGGTATGCCGAATTTTACTTCGCAATTTTCAAACTCCATCCCAGTCACTGGCCCTAATGATAGCATTGGACTTGGGGGCACAACTCCTCCTTATAATCCGGTCTCGTTTGGTGGTTCTCAGATCCCTCAAGTGAATCCTACCGTAGGAGGCATTCCTTCTCTTAACCCCAAGTCTAGTTTTGTTGCTTCTGGGTGGAGTAACCAACCTAGTGGGCAAGCTTCTGCTCAAGTTTCATCCTTTACAATCACCTCTTTAGTGTCGATTCCTAACAACACATCTAGCATGACGAACCCACCTTTATCCTCCAGATTCACACCTGAAGGAGGTCAGTTTCACACCTTGGGAAACCCCCATCCCGGAGCCACTTTGGTTGGGGGAAGTTTTTATAACCCTCATCATAACATTCCTACTGGAATGGTGCCCAACCAACCTCTTATGAATCATCCTGGAGGAGGGTCTTACAATCTTGGACAGGGCCATGGTGCTTACCAAAACCCTGGATGGGTTGCGATTCCACAAAAACAATCTTTCCAGGGAGCTTCGGGCCAGATGTCGCAAACCCGGCTCCCTTTTTTGGCCATGCTCAACCTTCCAGACTTATCTAAGTTGATGAATGACCCTGTGTGTCATGATCCTACATGGCCCCCCATTCCCACCAATCTTCCTTCAAATATTCCAAAATTTGAAGGCAAGAATGGTGAGGATCCTGGTGATCACGTTACCACCTTTCACTTATGGTGCTCTTTGAATTCCATTAACGACGATTCCATTCAATTAATATTGTTTCAACACACCATCATGGGGTTTGCTGTGAAATGGTATATCGAGCTACTTAGGGGGGCATACATGACCTTTAGTCGGATGGTTTTAGTCCTCCTTAACCACTTCCAATTGTTGGTTCGTTACGATGTTGGCCTAGAAATTTTTTCGACCTTACGCCAGGACAAAGCCACTCATATCTTAGATCACATCTAGGAGTGGCATAGACAGAAGAGGTTTATCAAGACTTGCATACCCCCAAAGTTCCTGTTAGAATGGTTCCTTAAGTCTTTACATCCTCCTATTTCGAAGGATGTTGCTACATCTGGGGTTACATCTGAGGAAGAAGCAATCTTCAAAGCCCAATAGTTAGATCTTATATACGCTTAGTCTGGGATGTTATACAAGATTATTCTAGACACACCAAGGTCAAACTATGACCCTAGACAAAATCCCAGACCTCATGCCGATGGAATTGTAGGCTCCAACAATGTGAAATCCACAGACTTGGTGACAAGCCATTTGAAAGAGTTGTCTCTAAACCAGTCTGCAGGAGGGCCAACTTCACCTGTGTCTTCCAATCCCAATCAGTCGACAGATGTACATTCCATGCAATCATCGACCGAGCCAAATGGTAACAAACAACCAGGCAGGAATAAGGAGAAAGGACGTAATAATAATCGTAAGAGTGGGGAGAATAATAATAAACCCAAGGACAATGGTAATAATGAGAGGACGAATACCAATGATAGTGAGGGAAAGAAAGAAAGGCGTAAGGTGAAATTTCCCTTTAAGATTTGTACCAACGATCATCTTACTCATTTATGCCCCAAACTTGCAGAAGCTACGAGGATCTTATCTCTACCTCCCGCCGTGCTAACAAATCCTTTTCCACATAACCAACACATGGCCTCGAGCTCCTTAAATACCGGAAATGTGGTCGGTGGGATTCAAAACCCACCAGCACAAGACGGTGACCGTTTTTGCATCAATATGGTCAATTCTCAGGTTAATGTAGCCACCCGGTCTCGCAATTATAGTTCTCCACAAATTGTACTTGGTATGGAATCTCCTCCTCCTCTGGAGATGCCCTTGCAGATCGAAAAACTAGAGCCACCGCCTTGTATTCCGAAAGGATTACTCAAGCGCTCTACCCACAATCCAAATGCTAGAGCTGCCCAAAATTACTCTATTGTTGAGGACCAAGGTCAAACCCCTTGTGCGATGTCGGCACTGGAGGTACTCCAGATGTGTCCTTCACAGAGGAATGCCTTATTATCTGCATTAGGAGCTCTAGAACCTAGTGGCTCGAAATTTATCAAGTTTGATGTCACATATGTGAAGCCTCACTTTCCTTACCATGTGACATTCCAAATCCACATGGCTTACTCGAAGTATACCATCAACCGTGCAGTTTTTTATGAAGGCGTTGCAACATGTGTGATGTCCCTGATTTGTTGGAAAGCTCTCGGCCCTCCGACTCTCTCTCAGTCTCCAACCATGTTGACTTCTTTTGACGATCATTCATTTCTCCCTCACGGTATTCTTCCTACCTTTCTGGTCCAATTAAGTGGGAAGACGGTAGAGGTGGATGTCGAGGTGGTTGATGCACCCCTCGATTACATCCTGTTACTTGGACACAATTGGACTTATGTTATGACTATCATCATATCGTCCGTCTTCCTCACTCTTTGTTTTCCTCACGATGGAAAGATCATGACAATCGACTAGTTTTCCTTTGCGTATGCTATCCTAATTGCATATGTTGGACCGTTGATCCCCGTGGTAGACAATTCTTAGCCGAAAAATGAAAATATTAGTGTCGAAATGTATTCATCCCTTATGGGTACCTTCGACTTCATGGCACCAATTCACCATGTTTACGCCATGTCTAGTAGGCTCGTTTCATTAGAGAGGTTTGTTCCTTTCCGCACTTCCTATTTTAACGATCCTTGGACCCTACCTTCCTCGATTGCATCTTGTGAAGTTCAGTCACATGCTAGAATGGCCATGCCACTATCGACAATGAAGATAGCGTATCAAATTGTTCTTGACTCTTCCGTTGATCCCGATCCTATTACCTCGCAAACGGATGAGGAGGATCATGTTCTTAAGCTCGTGTGGGTCACTTCGTCGTCTTGTTCACATGACTTCCTCGATGATACTTTAACCTCAGATGAAGCTATCATCGAGGCCATGAATGGTTTTGACAAACCTTGGGATGATATGCATCAACGCTCTTATTTTCTCCCAGATCTCACTAGAATCGAACAAGATGACTTTCAATCTACTCTAAGTGATATAGTCAGTCACACCGTAGTTCCACTTGATACACAAGAAATTTATGCCGAATAAATATGGCGTGTATCTCTCCTACCATCATGATCGATATCTCTCGTACCCATGGAAATATTGAAAATGTACACATTGGTGCAGATTGTTCACAAGAAGAAATCCTGATCTACATCAAGCTCTTCAAGGAATTCTGAGATGTATTTTCTTGGTCATATGAAGAGATGCCAGGAATCGACCCTCAAATTATCGAGCATGAGATTAAAACTTACATGGATTCTAACCCTGTTCGGCAGCGTCTTGGAGCTATCAATCCCTGGAAGGCCCTTGCTATTAAGGCAGAGGTAGAGAAACTGCTTAATGTTGGCTTTATCTACCCGGTTCCCTTGACTGAATGGGTATCCAATCTCATTCCTATGAATAAGAAGCAAGGAACCATCCATGTATGCATGGAATTTCGTGACCTGAACAAAACCTGTCCTAAAGACAACTTCTCGACACCTTTCATCGATCAGATTCTCGATGAGTGTGCGGGAAGCAAAGTTTTTTCTTTCATGGACGGATTTTCAGGGTATAACCGAATTCAAATTAAACTCGAGGATCAACATAAGACAACATTTATTTGTCCTTGGGGTACTTTTGCATATCAGAAGATGCCTTTCGGCCTTAAAAATGCCGGAGCAACCTTCCAGCGTGCTATGACCTTTGCATTCCACGATATTAAGCATATAGTCGAGGCTTATCTTAACGATATTGTTGCTCACTCTCGTAAGAGAGTTAATCACCCTAAGCACATTCGGCTAGTTTTTGAAAGACGTCGTCATTATAGAATCTGGTTGAACCCTCATAAATTCATCTTTTACATTAGGTCTGGATGTCTTCTAGTATTTTTAGTCTCTGAGACTGGGATCATGGTAGATTCATTAAAGGTTGAGGCAATACTTTGATTGCCTCCCCCGCGCACTATTCAACAATTTCAAGGTTTACAGGGGAAATATAACTTTTTACTTCAGTTTATAGTAAACTATGCAAATATTACTAAGGGTTTCATGCGTATTTTGAAGAAGGACACCCTTTTTTTTGGGGATGAGCAGGCCCAAGAATCCTTCGATGCTTTGAACAAATCCTTGGTATTGACGCCTCTATTGAAGTCTCTTGACTATAGTAGGGATTACTTGCTTTATGTCGCCGCTTTCGAAGAGACGATTGGTATGGTTTTGGTTCAGGAGGATGATGAGCTCTGTGAGCATGTCATCTACTATCTTAGTCGAAACTTAGTCGGTCCTAGGCTCAAATATTCTCACGTTGAATTGGTTGCCATCCATGCAGTCCAACGATTATGCCATTATATATTTCTTTGAAAAACTACTGTGGTAGCCGATGTCAATCCATTTCAATACATCCTTACCAGGCGTATCATAGGGGGGAAATACAATAAATGGATTTTCATTTTACAAGAGTTCGATCTCGATTTCGCTTCTGCGAAATCCAAGAAATCACAAGTCTTTACAGAGTTAATATCCGACTTCCCATGATTGGACGAGGATGTTATTCATGTTGATTCTTTTGCAAATGAAAACATTCTCCTTGTCTCGTCGTCTGACCCCTAGTATGGAGACATTGTTCTTTATCTTCAAACTTTGAAGTTCCCTTAGCATCTCTCGTGAGATGACCGACGACGTGTATGACACCAAGCTAAGAATTAACTTATCATTGACGAAACTCGGTATCATCGAGGAATAGACGATATCTCTCATTGTTGTTTAAATCACGAAGAAGCTGAGTCAGTTCTAAATGATTTCCACAGTGGGGCTTGTGGTGGTCATCTATCAAGGCTTTCGAAAACCCAAAAAAATTTGCGAACTGGTTATTTTTGGTCGTATATCTTTAAATATTGCATTGAAGTGGTTAAGAAGTGTCACCCCTGCCAGGTGTTCAATCGGAAAATGCGCTCACATCCAGCCCCTCTCCATCCAGTCATTACCGACAGTCCCTTCACCAAGTGGGGGGTATACTTTGTGGATTTCAACCCAACTTCGACTGGGGGACATCAACACATTATTGTGGCCGTAGACTACTTTACTAAGTGGGTCAAGGCCATGCCTACATTTAAATCCGACGGGAATACTGTCGCCTTCTTCGTATTCAATCAAATTATCACCGGGTTCATAATCCCAAGTGAGATTGTCATTGATCATGGAAGCCAGTTTCATAATGAAATGACGGAAGATCTAACATCCAAGATAAGGCTTAAGAATGGTCATTATTCCCCTTACTACCCCCAGGAAAATGGACAAGTAGAGGCCATCAACAAGTCTCTCAAGACTATTTTGCAGAAAACTGTCAGCCATAACAAATTTGACTAGCATATTATGCTATATCCCGCACTTTGGGCATACCAAACCTCGATGAAGATTGCCACCAGATTTTATCCTTTCCAATTAGTACACAGTGTGGAGTAGATCTTACCTATTGAATGCAAAATCTCTTCTCTTAGATTGGTAGTCACGCTCCTCCCTGACACTTCTGATCTCGAGTGACACCTCGTACACCTAGAGAGCCTTGACGACCAGTGTCAATATGCCTCTACAACTATTGAAGATAATAAAAAATGTGTCAAGGTCCAATACGATAAGTCTGTCTGTCCTCGGTTGTACGTTGAGGGTGACTTGGTCCTTTTATATGATCAAGCCAAAGAACCACTGGGGGCAGGAAAGTTCAAACCCATGTGGCATGGTCCCTATATCGTGTGATGTGTCTTAGAAAAAGGAGCCTATGAATTAGAAGATTATGAAGGGAACATGTTGGCCGAGCCCAGGAATGGGCTCTACTGGAAAAGATATTACGCTTGAGCCCCAAGATTGGGCATAACTCTTTGTATACTAATGTAATTTAGTGTATATATCTTTTCCATTCATTTTTGTCTTCAACTTGCTTATTGAGTTTTCCCTTGGTTGGAAGATGTCAGCAGAGTCTTTGGTCTACTAAGTATTCGCAGACGGAGCCACTCGTCATACACGGATCTTGGCTTCTGCCGCTCGGGTGGTTTACTCACCCGAGGGTCTACTGGTGTCTTCAGGTGGTGTATGCCTAGGGCCATCCATGAATAATGTGGCAGAATATAGCTTCGTTATAGAACTTTTATGCGATGCCATTTCACATGGTATTCTCTCTTTGGAGGTTCACTTGGATTCCCAATTAGTAGTATGTCAGTTGAACGATAGTTACCGTGTGAACGACCCTACATTACTTAGACGATTCCTTTGGGTACGCCTTTCAGAACAATAGTTTGTTTTGATTACTTATCATCACATACCTAGGAGTTCTAATTATGTATCTGATGCTTATGCTAATTTCGTTTTAGATTGACATTTGTCACACATCAAAAGAAAAGAAAAAATTCTCATCAATGTACACATTGTAATATAAGTAAAGCCGAAGAACCATGTTTTATATATATTTCAAAAAATATGATGTTTATATTACAAAATTGGGGCCAACACCTTCAATACACATATACCGCCAATAATACAAAATCCATGACATCTACGCATGTGGCGCCAGATGTGTGTCATGATAAAAAAGTACGGCATTTGTGAGACACTGAAAAGAGTCGCATCCAAGCTTCAGGCACGCCAACCACCTACCATTGCATAGCCTCTGATAGATCCTCTACCCGAACCATCAGAATCCTATGTGTCAAATGAGACAGGTTGTCCTGCATGTTTTGAAGGATTCTCTCTACTTCTCCACCCGCCACCTCATCTCCTCGGTTCCTCCGACAATGTCGTGGAAGCCCGTCTGACCGTGACGGACCTACGTCTGTGTCACACACGTATCTAGTTAGTACTTAAACATCATCCAAAAATATTTTTGTTTTCCTATATAAAAATACAAAAAAATGAAATATTTAAAAAACTTTGACATACCTATGTCCCTGTAGGTGGTCCCTGGTGGAAATGGCATGTCAGGGTCCCCTCTAAATTCGATCCCTGCATAGGGGTATTCATCCAGAGAAATAACCTACCATATCCACCAGTAAAGGAAATCATCGTTGTTGGGTGTGGGAACCCTACCTCCCCCCTTCTGTCTCATCACCTCGGTCCACCGTTTCATGGATGGATCACGACGTCCTCAAGGAATGATCTCAACTCTAGGTCCCAAACCTGGAACCTGCTCGAAGAAAAAGCTACACAAGATGGAAGAAAACCCGAAGTTCCTCTTATCACCCTGTTTGCATTCTGTCAATTGGCTCTTCATATTAGCCAGTAGTGAGGTGTACCAATTGTACACCTTGGGTCTCAAACACTCTATGGAGTATAACATAAGTGGCCTCGATGCCTGGTGCAATGAAGTCGATCCTGTGATCCAGGTCAAACGAGGACAACAATCTTGGGGAGTTGACTCCTGAACTTCCCGGTCCCTGCTATACAGTGAGCTTCTATGTACTCTTCTATCTTCATACCGCTCCCAACTCCTTGGGCTTTGAGTTTCACCACCTCACCCCGACGCAACAACCGCGTCAAGAAATATATATCCTCGACTTCAATCCTTAATGGTTTCCCATCAAGGTTGAATCTCTCACTGTCTGGATCCCAGTAATCCACGAGCAACTGTATCAACCTCACTTGGGCCCTCATCCCTTTGAATGCCAAAAACATGTACAATCTGCATCTTTTCAAGGCCATTTGCACCCCCAGATCTCTTTCCACAACAACATATACCTCCTCATGTTCCCTTTCCCTCCATTCTATCACCATCATGCCAGTGAAACATCACTTTTTGAGTTAGCAACCATCAAAAACTTTGTTTACAGACATATACACGGGCTACAACATTCACAGTTGTGTATAGGGCCAAGTATACGTTGGTTGTATTTTAGACAGCCGCGTATAACCACGATATACACGACCCGATGAATGGTAGCCTGCGTACACCTAAATTTTTTATTTGCGCCCAAGATAACTTAAAAATCAAACATAAATACAAAATGTAATCCACTAGAAAGGAAGAGGAGTGAAATAGGAATTACCTATTCCAGACGGTCACTGATTCTATCTCTCGACGCACCTGCAATCACTAGTTGAAGATCGAAGGTAATTTGGTCCAAAATTCAATATTTGGGTAAAAACGTCAATTGACATAGTAAAATTTGTTTTTCATTACTATTTATAGCAATTTTTACCCACTTTTCATAGTTTCAAATCATATTTTCGCCTAATGAACTAATACAGCAGTGGATTGAATTGGTTTTGGTAGTTTTCGCCAGGGAGTCTTGCAGTTTTTAGCGTTGTGTCAACCGTTCGTAACTACAAACAAGTATTTTCGCTACCCAGCATATAAGATAGGTATCCATTCCATCATACACACTTGCATTGTCCTATAATTGTCACTCATATGCCTTAGGTACGAACCCATTTTTTAGCGACGCAGAACCCTTTATCTGCTACAAGATGTGTCGTTATCAAATGGTAGAGACTTACCAAACATGGGCACTCTAGTTAGATCCTCTGCTCCATTTAGTGTCCATGCAGATATTTTTTTCGTAGGACCGAGAGTCCCTTATAGCTAATACATGAATTTATGTTGATCCTCATTTCTCACTCATAAACATGCTGACCTATACCTATAGGACTCCCAAGCGAGTTTGATTTAAGCTCTTTTCCGACTCATTTTCAAAAAGCGAAAATATTATCGAGTGAACTTGTCTCTTTCACACTCGTAAATTGGATTTGAAGGGACGTCTATTTGGTACAAGTTTATCCCTTTTTCAAACAAAGTAGACTAAGATTATGAAAAATGACATTTTTTGGCGTTAAGTTGTGATGGCATCTCATGCCCTTGATTGCATTATTGAGCCTATGGCCAGTTCTTGCTTTGCGTTATAAACTATTTTCCTCAGCATTTTTTCATCCTCAACCAATAAGAGCCTTGTTTATATCCTTTGCAACTTGACACCTGTTGAGTACTCAACACACCCTAAAAGTTATGCGACTATTTCCTTTTGGGTACCACCCTGTAGTTTACTTTTGACCATTTTCGCCTTGGCTTGAAACTGATCCTTCGCTTCTCTTATATGTTTCATGTTTTAATTGATTAAAAGTTCACTTGAAAATACAACGAAGAATCATCTTAACTCTAAATTACTTATCAACTACTCGAGGAATCGGCGACCCAG